>JAODAL010032167.1:0-47366 GCA_025379985.1 Phyllomedusa bahiana | reverse complement strand
CCCCCCCCTCCAGAATGTAAATTGTCCCACTGTCTGCCCCTCTTGCTGCTGCTTCTGTCGGGGACCCCCACATGTTTTCATTGTCCCAACTCTGGGGCCTACACTTTTTTAAATCCCCCTCCAGAATTTTCTTTGTGCCCGGTCTAAACCTCATACTGCGGTGTGGCTGCTGCCTTGCCCTCCATTTCTGTGTAAATTTTCCCACTTGTGGCCTACTCCAGTTTTTGCCCCCTTCAGAATGTCATTGTGCCATTTTGTCTGACCTAAAGCTGCTGCTGTCGGGACCTCCACACTTTTGTCATTGTGCCACTCTGGGCCCCTACTACTGTTTTGCCCCCTCCAAAATGTCTTGTCCCATGCCTTCCTCATGCTGCTGCTGTGGGTGCCCTTCCCCCACTGTGTCATTGTGCCACTCTGGGGCCCTTTCCTATACTTTTTTCCCACCCCCCAAAATTTGTGGGGGTGCCACTGGGGGGCCCTTTCTTGCTGCTCCCTGTGTGTGACCCCCCACACTGTGTCATTGTGCCACTTGGGCCTACTACTTTTTTGCCCCCCCCCAGAATGTATTTTTGCCACTGGTCGGGACCCTCATGCTGTGCTGTTTGGTCGTGACCTCCACACTGGTAAATTTGTTGCCACTTGGGGCCTACTACTGTTTTGCCCCCTCCGAATGTAAATTGTGCACTGTTAAACCCTCGCTGCTGCTGTGTCGTGACCTCCACACTGTTTCATTGTCCCCATTTGTCCCCCTACTATGTTTTGCCCCCCCAGGAATGTCATTGTGCCACGTCTGACCTATGTGCTGTTTGTGGCTGCTCCCCGTCCCCTCCCCCCACTGTGTGATTGTCCCCACTCTGGGCCTACTACGGGTTTTGCACCTCCAAAAATGTCATTGTCCCCACTGTTCGCCTCATGCGGGCCTGCGGGCTGTGGGTGCCCTTTCCCACACTGTATCTTTGTCCCAAATCTGGGGCCTATTTATTTGTTTTGCCACCCCAGAATGTCATTTTTGCCACGGCCGGGACCTCATGTTTGTTTTGGGGTGGGTAAACCCCCAAACACTGGGTCATTGTGCCACTTTTTGTGGCCTACTACTGTTTTGCCACCCCCAAGAATGTCTGCCGTGACCCCCACACTGTTCTTTTGTCCCACTCTGTGGCCACTACTTTTTGCCACCCCCAAAAAATTAAATTTGTGCCACTGTCTGACCTCAGCTGCTGCTGTGGCTTGCCGTCCCCTCCACCTGGGTGATTGTGCCATCGGGGCCCTTATTTACGGTTTTGTCACCCCCAAAATTTTCTTTGGTCCCAAATGCCGGGCCCCTCTTGCTGCTGCTGCTGTCATGACCCCCAAACACTGTGTCATTGTGCCACTCTGGGGCCCTCTACTTTTTTTGCCACCTCCAAATGTCTTTTTTCCCCAGGGCCGGGCCTCATGCTGCTGTGTCGTGACCCCACATTTGTGTCATTGTGCCATCTGGGGCCCCTACTACTGTTTTGCCACCTCCAGAATGTCTTTGGGTGCCCTGTTTGACCCCATGCTGCTGCTGCTGTCGGGGACCCCCAAACACTGTTTCTTTGTGCCACTCTGTGGCCTACAAATGTTTTCCCCACCTCCGGGAATGTAAATTTTTACCCTCCCTGACCCCCATGCGCTGCCGCCGCCCCCTCCCACTTTCTTTTCGGGGGTGCACTCCTGTGGCCTACTCCTGTTTTGGGCCCCCCTCCAGAATGTCATTGTGCCATGTCTAACCTCATGCTGCTGTTGTGGCTGCTCCCCCATGACCTTCACATTTGGTCATTGTGTAAATGCCAGCCCTCATGTACTGCTGTGGCTGCTGCCGTAAACCCCCACACTGTTTTCATTTTTCCCAAATCTTTCCCCCTAGCCCCTGTTTTTGCCCCCTCCAGAATTTTCATTGTCCCCAATGTTGACCTCATGCTGCTGTGGCTGCCGTTTGTGACCCCCCACATCTGCCCAATATGTTCCCAAACCTAGCTTTTTCAGTTTTGTTTTTTTTCCAGCTTTTGCCTGCCATGCTTTTTTTTCAGGCTACATTCCCGTTTGGGTTTTTTTTGGTCAGTTTTTGCCCTCTTAAGTCCCCAGGCAATTTTTTTGTGAAGCGATTCTAAGAGCGGCGGCACTCATTTGGGGGTGTCATATTTAAAAACACAACTTGTTTGGACCAAACAAGTTCCCTCGGCATATTTAAACATGGCACAAACGTTTCGGGCACCCGGGCCGGGGCCCCTGTGCATCCTGGAAAAAAACCCGTTTTTTTTTTAACGCGGTTCGTGCCAAAGGTAATTCGGGCCGAAAGTTTTTGTCGGAAAATTCGGCGAAGTGTTAAACCAAATTTTTTGGAAAAAAATTCCCCCCTTTCTCTAAATAAAAATCTTTCATTTCCCCAAAGCGTGAATTTTTTAGTGGGTGGTTAAAAATTTTCCTACCACCCACCCGCCTTATGTGGGTTAAAGTTTGCTTTAGTTTTGGGACTTTTTTCCTCAGTGTGCCAAATTAATTAAAGAACTTTAAACCAACCAGTAAAAAGACTAATGGCAACCACAAAGGGGAAAACTGACAGAGGGTGGGGAAAGAAAATTATGGTAAGGTGGGTGGCTCCCTTAAATGGTTTAAAAAGAAAAATTTAAAAAAAGTGAGCAGCCATTTTAAAAATCAACCTACATAATTTTTCAAAACTTTTGTTCCATATTGGCTTGGCCACAAAGATGTTCGTTTGGGCCCTCAAACGCCTCCCAATTTTTTTTAAAAAAATTTCTAAAATTTCCCCAAAAGGAAAACACAAAGGGGGCAGAAAAAAAAAAATCCATGCAGATTCAAATCCAGGACCACAGTACTGCTGGGCAATAGTAATAACCTCTAAGCCACCATGCTGCCCCATTCATTATGTTTACATATTTTGAAATCCCCTTTGGAATGTCCAAAATGCTTTTGTAAAATGAAATTTCATATGCTAAGGGAAACCCTTTGCACGGGACAAGTATTAGCCCCCCCAAAAAATTATTTTTACTTTTAACCCCTTTTGGCTGTGGTCTTTTTTTAATAGGGATTTTTAAAAAAAAAAATTTCCAAATTATACATTAGTGTAAGGGGGGCAGCTGGAAAGGTCTGTAAATTTTTGTTTTATCCCCCAGCCAGGTTTTCCTGCTTGCTCAATGGTAAATAGGTGGAAATTTTACTTAAAAGGGAGAAAAAAGCGAAATGATCCGAAAGGGCAGGCACAAGGTATTTAAGGGTATGGCCTTGGGGAGGTAGGAGCATTGGTTTTGTTGTGTCAGCTGCAATTATTTTGGGGGCCCTTTTTGTTGAACACCCCCCCATTACCCAACGCTTAGCCCGGGGAACGCCTCTTACTGGGAGCAGTCAAATTTGGGGGGTTGGGGCTGCCCCCCATTTTCCCAGGCCAGGTTTGGCGGCCTTTATAGCGGGGTCAGCTGGCAAAGTGTTGGGCTTTTACCTAGGAAAAAAAGGAAATTCCCGCCCTGAAGGCTCCCAGAGTTTAGATAATAAAAACCCTCCCATACAGCCTCTGGAAGAAGTTTAAGGTGTTTTTTTTAAAAAAAAAAAAATTTTTTTTGGGGGTTCCCAAAAAATTTTTAACCCCAAATTTGGTTTTTAAAAAAATTTTTTTAAAAAAGGGAAAAATTTAAAAAAAACCTTTAAAAAATTTTAAAAAAAATTTTCCTTTTTTTTTTGGGGCCCCCCTTTTTTTTTTGTTTTTTTTAAAAACCAAAAAACCAAAAAGGGAAAAAGGAAAAACCTTTTTTAAAAAAAAAAAGGGGGTTTTTTTTTTAAACCCCCCCTGAAAAAAAAAATTTTTTTTTTTTAAAAAAAAATTTTAAAACCCGGGGTTTTTTTTTAAAAAAAAAATTTTTTATTTTTAAACCCAAAATTTTTTTTTTTTTTTTCCCCCCCCCCCAAAAAAAAATTTTGCCCCAAAAAAATTTTTAAAAAAATTTTTTTAAAGGGGGGGGAAAAAAAAAAAAAATTTTTTTTAAAAAAAAATTTTAGGGGTTTTGATTTTTGGGAAAAACCCCTTGACCCGCAAAAAATTTAAAAAAATTTTTTAAAGGGAAAAAAGGGGGGGTTTTTTTTTTTTTAAAAAAATTTTTTTCCCCCCCCTTTTTTTTTTGGGCCCCCCCTTTTTTGGGGGGAAAAAAAAACCCCTTTTTTTTCCCCCTTTTTTGGGGGGAAAAAAAAATTAACCTTTTAAAAAAAAAAAGGGAAATTTTTTTTTTTTGGGGCCCCCAAAAGGGTTTTTTTAAACCCCCTAAAAAAAAAAAATTTTTAAAAAAAAAAAAAAAACCCCCAAAAAAATTAAAAATTTTTTTTTTTTTTTTTTTCCCCCCGGTTTTTTTTACCCCTAAAAAACAAAAAAATTTTTTCCCCCAAAAATTAAAAAAAAAAATTTTTTCCCCCCAAAATTTTTTTTTAAACCTTTTGGAAAAAAAATTTTAACCCCCCCAAAAAAAAAAAAAAACCCCCGGGGGCCCGGGGGGGGAAAAAAATTTTTAATTTTTTTTCCCCAAAAAAGGGTTTTTAAATTTTGGGCCCCCCTTTAAAAAAAAAGGGGTTCTAAAAAAAATTTTTTGGAAAATTTAAAAAAAAAAGGGGGGAAAAAAAAAAAAAAATTTTTTTTAAAAAAAATTTTTTTTTTTTTTTAAAACCCCTTTTTTTTTTTTTTCCCCAAAAAAAAAAAAAAAAAAAGGGTTTTTTTTTTTTTTTAAAAATTTTCCAAAAAAATTTTGGGGTTTTAATTTTTTTCCCCCCCCTTTTTTGGGAAAACCCCCCTCCCCCCAAAAACCAATTTTTTTTTTTGGGGGGAAAAAGGGAAAAAACCCCTTTTTTTTAAAAAAAAAAATTTTTTTTTTAAAAATTTGGGGCCCCAAAATTTTTTTTAAAGAACCAATTTTTTTTTCCCCAAAAAAAAAATTTTTAAAAAAAAAATTTTGTTTATTTTAAAAATAAATTCCCCCCTTTTTTTTTGGGGTTTTTGGCCTTTTGGAAAAAAACCCCAAAAATTTAAAACCCCCCTTTTTTAAAAAAAAGGGGGAAAAAAAAATTTAAAAATTTTTTGGTTTTTTTTTTCCCCCAATTTTAAATTCCAAAAAAAAAAAAAAATTTTTTTTTTTAAAGGGGGGGGAAAAAAAAAACCCTTTTAAATTAAAATTTTAAAAAATTTTTTAAATTTTAAAATTTTTTTTTTTTAAAAAAAAATTTAAAAATTTTTTTTTTCCCCCCCAAAAAAAGGGAAAAAAAAATTTTTCCCAAAATTAAAACTTTTTTTTTTTTTTCCCCCCAAAAAAACCCCGCAAAAAAAATTTTAAAAAAATTTTTTGGGGGAATTAAAAAAATTTTTTTTTTAAAAAAAACATCCCCTTTTTTTTCCGGACCCCATTTAATGCCCACCAAAAAAAAATTTTTTCCCCAAAAAAGGGAAAAAAATTTTTTAAAAAAACCCCCTGTTTTTTTTAAAAATTTTTTTAAAAAAAATTTTAAAAAATTTAAAATTTTTTTTTCCCCCCAAAAAAATTTAAAAGGGGGGGGGGGGGGGAAAAAAAAAAAAAAATTTTTTTTTTTCCCCCCAAAGTTCAAAACCCTTTTTAAAATTTTTAAAAAATTTTTTAAAAAGGGTTTAAAAGGGAAAAAAAATTATTTTCCAAAAAAAATTTTTTTTTTTTTTCCCCCCCCTTTTTCCCCTTTTAAAATTTTAAAAAACCATTTTTTTCCCCGGGTTTAAAGGGGAAAAAAATTTTTTTTTTTTAAAAAAAAAAAAAGGGGTTTTTTTTTTTCCCCCCCCCTTTTTTTTTCCCCGCACCCTTTTTAAAAAAATTTATTTTCCCCCCCGGGGGGGAAAAAAAAATTTTTTTTAAAAAAAAAAAAGGGTTTTTTTTTTTTGGTTTCCCCCCCGGGGGGCCCCAAAAAAAAAAAAATTTTTTTTTGGGGGAAAAAAAAAACCAAAAAAATTTAAAAAAAAAAAATTTTTTTTTTTTAACCCCCCCCCGGGGTTTAAAAAAAAAATTTTTTTAAAAAAAATTTAAAAATTTTTAAAAATCCTTTTTTTAAAAAAAAAAATTTTTTTTTTTGGGCCCCCCAAAAACCCCTTTGGGAAATTTTAAAAAATTTTTAAAAAAAAAAAAAGGGGGGGAAAAAAAAAAAACCTTTTTAAAAAAATTTTTTTTTTTTTTTTTTTTTGGGAAACATTCTTAAAAAAAAAAAATTTTTTTTTCCCCAATTTTTAAAAAGGGAAAAATTTTAAAAAAAAATTTAAAAAAAAAAAAGGGGGGTTTTCCCCCCCTTTAAAAAAACCCCAAATTTTAAAAAAAACCCCCCTTTTTAAAAAAAAAAATTTTTAAAAATTTTTAAAAAAAAAAAATTTTTTTTTTTTTTCCCCCCCGGCCCCCCCCCCAGATTTTTTTAAAAAAAAAAAAATTTTAAAAAATTGGGGGGGGAAAAAAATACCTTTTTTTTAAAAAAAAAAAAATTTTTTTTTTTTTGGGGGGGCCCCCCCAAAAAATATTAAAAATTTTTTTTTAAAAAAAATTTCCCCCAAAGGTGAAAAAAAAAAATTTAAAAAAAAACAAAACTTTTTTGGTTTTTTTTTAATTTTTTTTCCCCCTTTTTAAATTAACCCAAATTTTTTTTTTTAAGGGGGAAAAAGGGGTTTTCCCCTTTTTAATAAGAGACTTTCCCAAAAAATTCCCCTACCTTCTCAAATTTTTTTTTATTTTTGAACATGGAGCGAAAAAGCAGGTGGGGAAGGCGGCAAAAAGGGGGGTTTTTCCCTTGGGGGTAAGGTTCGGGGAGAAGGTTCCCTTTCCGTGTGGCGGAAAAAACCGCATGCCCGGGATCTCAGTTGCAGGATCGTCAGGCCTTTTCATCGCTGGGTCAGGGGCCCCGGAAATTTTAAATAACCCGAACATCGTGCCAATCCCGCCTTCAGTGGTTTTAAAAGCAAACCCGCACTTGGGAGTCTTAAACCCCCTCGTCCCGCAGTCCCCGGCCCCAAATGTCGTTTTTCAGCTTAAACAGATCTGTCCAACATGAAGCAGCCCAAATGTCCCAACCCTGTAAACCCCCCACTGTGGGTAATTTCCCTTTTCTGAAGACCTCTTTGTGACAAAATCGGTTTTGGGGTCGAAGGGCAATTTTTAAAAGATTCCCAAAAAGGCCAAAAAGGATGATTTCTCTGCTCTGATGCCCAAATTAAATGTTTCCTAGAGGGGGTAATGAAACCGGTAAAACGGCAAAAAATTTCCCCGGGGGGTCCCGGGAAAAGCCTTTGCGTGCCCCCTTTTTGTACCCGCAGCTTTGGATGCAGAAATTATGGGCGACCAAGTAACCCCGTGTTGGGTGAGATGATGATGAGGGCATTGCGGAAACCATCCTGGTCTTTTCGCAGAATTTTCTTGCGGCCCCGTTTTATCAGTGGGCGAGGAGGAAGACATGGGGTAGTGTCAATACAGGGCCCGCCCCAAAAAAGGGAGAGGGCGGTCGCGAAGGGCCGCTGAAAATGATTCCCCCCAGCCACGGTCAGCGCAAAACCCCCCTCCTCGCCTTTTCGCTTTGTCAAAAAGGCCAGGACCTCTCAAACCGGGCCTTCTTTGAAACAAGCCTCTGAATTAAACCCCCCCTGTTTAAATGCCCCCTTTGCCGGGAAACGCATTAAATAGTGGGAAGGGAAACCCAAATGGGTTAAACCCCCCACCAAACATTTTAAACACATGCAGCGAATGCCCTGAGTTGAAATGGGAAAGGGGAACCCCGGGCCTCCAACCCCTGTCACACCCCCCTGGGCTCCCCCTCCTCCCTCCGCCACCACCAAAAGGGGTTTCCCCAGCTGCCCCTGGGCTCTCAAAAGTCCTGATCCCGGATCCCGCCCCGCTTCAGCCTCCCCCCGTCGCCCAGAAACCCCAGCACCACCAAAAGACCCCCTCCCACCCCTTTTCCTTCCCCCCAGTTTGACGACCTGCACGCCCTACAGCGGGGCCCGTCTAAACGCCGCCTTCTGTCTTCCGGTTTTGGGGGGAGAAGAAAAACTTTAACCCAAACCCCTCCCAAAGCCCCAAAAAAAACCTGAATGTCGGCATTGCCAGGCTTTTGGCCTTGGAAAATTTTTGCCTTTTCCCTTTTGGTGGACCCCAGATGGGTTCCCCCATGGGCATGGGCCCCCGCTTTCCCCCCAAAAACCCGATGCCCAGCAGGCATTTTTTTGCCAAAAAAACCGTCCCTGCCCTGGCCCCGCCACGTGTCAACTAAAATTTTAAGCGGGGTTGGGCTGCATCGGTCCAGAAAAGTCCATCTCACCACCCCACCCATGGGCTAGTAAGCCGGCCCAAACCCCCATTTTCTCTGTGACACTCCTTTGGGGGAGCTTGGGGGGATGTCCCCCTGGGGGGACGGGGGCTCTCAGGGTCGGGGCACGCTCTTCAAAACGAAGGGGTGGTGCAGGGCCCCTTTCCCCAAGGGCCCCTGGGGCATCCCCGTGCCCAGAGACAAACCCGGCCGTGTTGAAAATTTAAACCCGCCCCTTTGGGCCGTCCCCACACAAAGGGCAAGCGGGACCTTTTAAGCAACAAAACCGAGCGCTGGCCCGGGTGACAAAACCCGTCCAGGCAAGGTGGGGGCGGGTAACGGGGAAACCTAGGCCCCCCTTAAGATCGGTAGGCCCAGCACATCCCTTGGCCCGGGACATGTCATGAACCCTTTTTCCCTCCAGGAAAAATTTTTTAAAGAGCTACCGGGTCCCCGGATGCCTTCTGAAGAAAGGGTCGAGGTTTTAGTTCGCACTTCCCCCGTTCGTTCCCCCGCTTTTTTCCCGCCGGGGGGCGTTGCCGCGTCAGCTTTGGCCCCCCGTCAAACGTCTCATTGTTGGGCTGGCAACCTGGAATTCCACCCTCCACCCTGCCCAAACGAAAAATTTTGGCAAACAGGGCCCCCGCCCTTACCAGTACGAAGTCCCCTTTGGCCCCGACAAGCCGGTACGACCCCCGGGGGGTTGAACCACCCAAAAGGGGGACAGGGGAAAGAAGCCTGCACCCTCCTTGGGCCAGTTTTTAAAAAAGCCACCCCAAAAAAGGGCAGTGGGGGACAATGCCCTTGTCAGGGAGAGCATTGGGTGAATCTTAGTTCTTGGGGAAAGATCGTTGGAACCCACTCCCCGAAAAAAACAGGTTTCCCGCCAGCCAGGAAAGGGGGACGATGCAGACAGGAGCCCTTTTTTTCTCCGTCAAATCCACAAGGCCCACAGTTTCACAATTTCAAACGGTCCTTTTATTAGGCAGTGGGTTTGGGGGGCCCGACTAGTGCAAGGTGGCGCCTTTACTCTCAGGGTGCATCTTTTCAGGAATCAGAGCTGTGTTGAAAGCTGTGCCAGAAAAGGGGGGGGGAAAAAAGGGGGGAGGAGGAGGAAGGTATTCCCAGACACCAGTTACCCACGCCCCTGCCTTGGAAAAAGGTTGGCCCGAAAAGGGCGGAGGAGGAAGTTTTAGGAAGAAACAGTTTTCTAGTGCCCCTCGACCCAGAGGGGTTGGGGGTCAAAGGTTTCCCTCTCTCACAAAGAGTGCTTTGGGTGCTCCTTTTTCCCCCAACATTTTATCCTCGCCCCTTTTAAAGGCCCCTCAAAAGGGAAACAACAGTTACTGGGGGGGCCCCCCTTCCTGGCCCCGGGTTTCAAAAAACAAAATCACCCTTTTTATTTCCACCCCCCCCAAAATGGGAGATTTTAAATGCAGGAAATGGAGCCCTTGCTGATTGAAAAAACTGGAGACATCTGTTGCTTTCTGCTTCCTTTCCCCCAAATGTCACGGGGGAAAAAAACCTCGGGCAAACGTGACACCCGTAGAGTGCCAATTTGGCTTTGCGGCCAGCAGGCCAAGGGGGCGAAGCTAAGGGGGGCCCCTTGGGGCAATCTTTTGTTTCCCAAACCTCACCAACGCTGCAAGGCGGGCCACTTTCCCAAACCAAAAGAGATCAGCTTAAATCATGGTGCAGGGAATTTCTGCGTTCTAAAACCAAAGTTTTTTTTGCATGTGTTGGGAAACCCCAATAGATTCTGGGAAACCCAAAAATGGACGAAGGGGCCCGAGCTGGCTCGTCACGCCATAAAAGGTGTTGTCCTCCCCCAGCAGCCGCGTCATTTCGGCGGCCCTTCGCCGCTGGGGAGTCATTACAGAAAAACCCCATGGTTTTCCCACAGATTTTGTGGTTCGTTTATTTTCATCAAGTTAAATCGGAAAGGATCTTGTTTGAGGTTGTGGCCCCTATTGCCGAGGTAAACCGTTTATTTTCCCAGTCTACTTAAATCCCTTTTTCAAACAAAAAATGGTCCCTTGAAAACTTTTTTTTAAAATGATCATTTTTATAAAATTTTTTATTCTCTTTTCCCAACTTGTTCTTTTTGGTTTTGTGTGAGGGTCTTTTAAAAGCGGGAAAGGGTTTTCTTTGACAAAACCGTTTTTCCATTTCCCTCACTTTATTTAAGTGGGTTTTGCTTTGTCAATGGTTTGAGGTCATTTTGCTTTTAGTAACAGCCAAAAAAATCATGGCCCTTGGAACGAAATGGGGACTTCAAAGTGGTTTTTTCCCCTTTCAAAAATTTTTTAATAGTGGTTGAAAAGTCTTTTTTTAAAATTTTTTTGGGGTCATGTTGCTGTGAGATACACTATAATTATGGCCCCTTAAACGGAAAGGGTGGCTTCTAATGGCTTTTCTCCTCAAAATTTTTAATAGGGGGCGAAAAAGTCTTTTTTTAAATTTTTTTGGGGTCATGTAGCTGTGAGATACAGCAAAAATCATGGTCCTTTGGAAAAAAAAAATGGGGGGCCTTCTAAGTGGATTTCCCCCTCAAAATTTTTTAAACAGGGGCTGAGAAGTCATTTTTTAATTTTTTGGGTTGCTGTTTGAAATGCAGCAATACTACAGGTCCTATTTTAAAAAAATTTTGTTTCTAACGGGAAATTTGTTTTTCACAATTGACCAAAGTTTTGGCCCCAAGGGTTTATGTTTGGGAAATTTTTGGGGGGATTTTGCTGTGGGTGAGCTATACTACAGGTCCTTTTCTAAAAAATGTTGTTTTCTAACAGCTTTTTTTCTTCACAAATTTACCCAAAATGGGTCAAGGGTCATGCTTTGAAATTTTTTTGGGGGCCCTTTTGGGTGTGACATGCAGGGAAAACCCACAGGTCCTTTCTTAAAAAAAAGTTGTTTCTAAACCCAATTTTTTCTTCACAATTGTCGGGGTGGGTCAAGGGTGGGTGGTGTGTCAGGGAAAAAGGAAAAGGTTGGATACTGTTAATTTGGAAAACTATTGGGAAAATTTACTTGTTTTTGCAAGGGTCTTTAACATAGCTATCAATCCCCGTATTTTAGACAAACCCCTTTAATACAATGAAAAAAAAAAGAAAAAAAGACATGGTGGGATTCAAACCCTTTTTTTTAAATTTTGTTTTCTAGAATTAAAATACTAAAAAAATTTGTTTTTAAAATGCTGTTAAAAAAATTTTCCCCTGAATTGTACAAGGGGGTCCCGGAAAACTTTACCAGTTGTAGGGGTTTTTCAGAGGGCAGGGGGTATGGGCCGGACAGGAACAAAGTACAGAGGGCCATTTTTTTCCCGCACGTTGAGTTAAAAAGAGGGAAAAAATGCCAGATAAAGGGGACCTGGGGGGTAAAGGAGGGTTAAAACCCCCGTTTTTTCCAAAAGGGAAATTTAATTGGTCCACACTCCCTACGGAGGGGCAAAGGGGGGGTTTTTTCCCCGGTATTGCTGTGTACAGGGAAGGCGGGGGTTCTCAACTTCCGCTTCCCCCAAAATTTTCTTTAGCACGACAGTTTTTTGTTGCTTTGGGCATCAGGTTTTTTTTAACCTGCGTGTTAAAGATGCCCGGGCGCCCGCCTGGGGGTTTCACCCCCCCCACTGTAAAACCGGCCCGGGGTTTTTTTGCTGGGCCCAGGACAGGGGTTTTGTCAAAGTTAGTTCAACTTTAAAATGGTGGTTGAAAGACTCCTTTTTTTCCCGGCACCCTTTTTTTAAAAGGGGGGTCATGCAGGTTTTGGGGGTCTGCTGTGGCCCCGGACAGGTTTTAGGTTTAATGTCCCGTGAAAAATAAAAAAGGTTGGTGAAAGATCCCTTTTTTTGGGACTTTTTAAAAGTGGGGGTCATGCAGGTTTTTGGGGGTCATGCTGTGGCCCAGGACGGTATTTTGGCAATGTTTCCAGTTCAACTAAAATGGGGGGTTGAAAGACTCCTTTTTCCGGCACTTTTTAAAATGGGGGGCATGCGGGGTTTGGGGCTCATGCTTGCCCAGAAAAGGTATAGTCAATGCCCAGTAAAAACAAAAAAGGGTGGTTGAAAGATCCTTTTTGCGGCATTTTTAAAAATGTGGGGGTCATGCGGGTTTGGGGCTTGCTGGGGGCCCGGACAGGTATAGTCAATGTCCGTGAAACTAAAATGGTTTTAAAAGACTCCTTTTTGCGGCACTTTTTAAATGTGGGGGTAGCAGGTTTGGGGTCTTGCTGTTTTCAGGACGGGATTTCAAGTCCAGTTCAAGTAACTGTGGTTTTCAAATCATATGTTCTGGACTTTTTAATTTGTGGGTGATGGGGTTTTAAAGGGGTCAGGCTGTGGTACAAGCAGGGATAAAAATGGTCTGGACTTTTTTCTGTGACTTTTATAACCCAAGGTGTTTCCTAAGATTAGATGTATCCCTTTGACTGTTGTGGATGTTAATTTCAGTTCTCCAGCCTTGTTTGGGTGTAAAAATGAAGGGGGTTTTTGTCTCCTGACTTTAATTGTCATGCGCATAATCGTGCCCTATCGAAAAACCCATCGATAGGGCCGACTATCGACTATCGATCGATCTCGATAGCCAACGCAATCGCTCAACACTAATCATGACCATAACATATGTGCAACCATAAAGGCATTGCAGGTTAGGGGGCTCACTGTCCACTAGAATAGGGTTCCTGCTGTCTAGGCGACGGGGACGATGGATGGTCAGCCCCCAAAGGAGGCCCCCCTTTTTTGGACTCTACCGGGCAACGGTCCAGTTTTTATTCCCTGATGGTCCTGTTGGTCTTGTCGGCTGGCTGGGCCCTACCCAATGCCTGTCCTGGCACGAGGACGGTGCTCCTGTGGGTTGGGATTTTCTCTCTTTTTGTCTTTTTTTGATCAGCATGGACGATGGACTAATGGGGCCTGTGGTCTGCCCCCCAGCAAACATCGGAGCCTTATCGGCCCCTAGAGGTCCTCTCCAGCGACTTCATTACATGGCCCAGAATCTTGTGTTACCTCTTAGATTTATCGGTCCCTCCACCTGGTGGGGCAAGGCCCCTCTGGGACTCTCTCCCCTTGGCTGATTTCCTTGCCTACATCTCAGTTTTTTTTTTTTTTTCTCTTTTTCTCTTTTTCTCCCCTCCATACTCATCATCAGCCTTGGGTGGATTGTTCCGGGCGGGACTCCCTTACTGGTGTCTTGATCTCAAGTGTCTCCGGACGGTTGCTCACTGCAGATTTTCAGTGGTGTAGCAACCCTGATCTATTTGCTTAAGCTGTTGCTTGCTTTTATTCTACTCCTCGCCCTTATTGTGGCGGGTCCCCCGTCTAGGTTGGTCATTTGGGATTGCCAGATGGCTGTTGCAGTTAGATATCTGCCCATCTTAGTTACCCGGCCTGTGTTTGTTAGGCCTTCACTTTTGAGTGTTTTAGGTTTGTTGATTGTTTCCCTTTGGCTCAGCGGCTGGCGAACCTAGATAATGCAGTTTATCATATTCGATGGTGTTCCCTCTCATTTACCGAGTAGACAATTAAATGGTGACTATACGCCTTTCGTCCCTTAACATCAAGGGACTTAACTCCCCCGAAAAAAGGTCACAAACCCTATACCATCTTCACAAACAGAAGTCTCACATTGTATTTTTTCAGGAGACCCATCTTCTCTCCTCGCATATCCAGCACTATCGCAATAGGTATTTCCCTGTCTGGTGCCATAACAGCCATTCCACATCTAAAATTAGGGGGGTGGCCATTTTTTTCCACAAATCGCTCCCGGTCCAGATTCTGGACACATACTGGGACGAGGATGCGAGGGCTCTCTTTGTTAAAATTACCCTACAGGGTCAGATATATACGTTGGTCAATGTATATGCACCCAACACAGGACAGCTGACCTTTCTAAATAAGACGTTTGATGCCTTGCTTAGTTTTGCTCAGGGACAAATTATCTTGGGGGGGGGACTTGAATTTGGCGCTCAATCCTCTTTTGGACACCTCGACCGGGCGTTCGTCGGTGGCTTATCATACCCTTAATAAAGTCAGGAAGCAGCTCCATGACTTGCAGCTGGTGGACGTGTGGAGACTGCTACATCCCCAGGACAGGGACTACACTTTTGACTCCTTCCCCCATAACTCCTATACACGTATAGATTACATTCTGCCACAGTATTCACTTCTCCGATAAGTGGTGTCAGCTTCAGTGGGGACTGCTCTACATTCTGACCACGCTCCCGTCCATTGTGATTTGGCTCTCCCACACTTCCACCGGCCGGCTTTCTCATGGAAGCTGAATGAAACACTCCTCTCTGATACTCTTTGCTTTTCAGACCTTCAACGCTCCATAGACATCTTTCTCTCGGCCCATGCCTCTGACCCAACTCCCCCTCAAATTCAATGGGAGGCGCTGAAATGCTCTCTTAGAGGAGTACTAATCAAACATGGCGCTCACCTCAGGAATGAGGTCGCGGCCAAACTTCAATCTCTCCTGACGCGACTTGCCTCTGTGGAGGCCACCCACAAAGCCTCGGGTCTTGAGTCGGATTTAAGAACGATCGTCCAGATTCGTCATGATTCGTCATGATATACTTAAATTAATGGAACACAGGCATAAAAGATATTGGCAAATGTGCGCCAGTACCTTTTATACTTGGTGTAATAAGCCGGGCAAATTTCTGGCCCGTGCGCTCAGAGACAGAAGAGGATATCCTGAAGGTCTTTCGTGAATACTATTCTCAGCTCTACAACCTCCCCCCCTCTGCTGCCCCCAGCACCTCACTTTGTGATTATCTGGCTCGAACGGCTCCCCCGCCTCTCCCTGCTGAGTCTCTTGCCTCTCTGGAGGAGCCCTTCTCTGAGGGGGAACTGTTGACGGCTATACGGTCCTTGCCTGCTGGCAGGAGTCCGGGCCCGGATGGTTACACGACCCTCTTCTACAAAGCTCTTAAAGCTGAACTATCCTACCCCCTGCTCCGGGCATTCAATGAGGCGTCTGTAGGGGCCCCTTTTGACCCTGCCTTCCTACGAACCCACATTGTGGTAATTCCAAAGGAGGGCAAGGACCCATCACAATGCCAGAACTACTGTCCGATATCTTTAATTAACACGGACGCAAAACTTTTTGCCAAGTTGCTGGCGAATAGATTTAACCCGCTGCTTGACGCCGTTGTTCACCCGGACCAGGTGGGATTCGTGCCCTCCAGAGATAATACGTTAAAGACCTTTTCCTTGATACACCACATACGTTCACGGAAGGTCCAGTGTCTTCTCTTGTCGCTTGACGCAAAGAAGGCCTTCGACAGGATCGCATGACCTTTCCTGGGTGGGATGCTGGAGTCTTTGGGGCTGGGGCCGGTGATGCGGGGGAAGATGATGGCCCTGTAGGGGGAAGGTGATGGCCCTGTACGCTTCTCCCCAAGCACGGATTGGGGTTAACGGGGTTTTGTCCGCTCCCCTGACGATTGGAAATGGCACCAGACAGGGATGTCCTCTTTCCCCCATTCTCTACATTCTGGCCATGGAGCACTTGTTGCGGGCGCTGCGGAGCAATCCTCGGGTACAGGGGATCCAGGTGGGCGATCACCAATTCAAATGCTCTGCTTTCGCTGACGATTTGCTCCTCTACCTATGGAAACCCACCTCCTCGCTTCCAGCCGTTTTACCAACCATAAAATTAATATGACAAAGAGCTCCGCTCTCAGTTTCAATATCCCACAGAATACTTTGTCCCATATGAGAGCTACCTTCCCCCTCTCGTGGGAGGATTCTTCATTTAGGTATTTGGGGGTCCACATCCCTTCAAACCCTGACACAATTCTAATTCTAAACTTCACCCCCTTGTTATCCAAAATCAAACAAGACGTTTTAAAATGGGACAACAAGGATTTCTCATGGCTAGGTCGCATAAACATATTAAAGATGAATGTTCTCCCGCGACTATTATACCTGTTCCAAGCGATCCCCATCGTACTCCCTAGGTCCTTCTTTAAAACACTACGTAAATTAGTGTCCCAGTTTGTCTGGGCACGGGGCAGACCGAGGATAGCGGAAGCCATCCTGACGCGTCTGAAGGCTGAAGTAGGACTCGAACTGCCGGACTTTCAAATCTATTATTTGGCCGCAGTGGCAGTGAGGGTCCTGGATGCCTTTTGCGGGGGAAACCCTAAGCTGTGGGTAAACCTTGAAACGCTCCTGTATGGATACCCCATTGCAGTTCTGCCCTGGTTCCCGCCCGCAGTGTTGACGAGGAGTCTGTTGGCTCAGGCCCCACTGATCGCACATACCTCGGTCATGATATTTAATAATAATAATAATAATAATAATAATCTTTATTTCTATAGCGCCAACATATTCTGCAGCACTTTACAAATTCAAGGGTAAACATACAGTCATTACACATTAAAAGTACTTACAAATGAGACACAAGGTGTGAGGGCCCTGCTCGTGAGAGCTTACAATCTATTAGGGTGTATGGGTGAAACATACGGTAAGAAGTGCCAAGTTTACAATGGTCCAGCCATGTTTCATAAATAGGGGGTGGTTTACATGAAAAATGGATGAACCTGCCACCCTGACAGTACATCTATATACAGATAAGTGCCTGTGAGTGCCCAAGTGCAGGGAGTGACAGATGTGTGTGATAGTAGTAAGGGATCTTGTGGGCCAGACGAGAAGATGTATTTTCAGGGCCCTCTTAAAACTGTGAGGGGTTGTGAATGTGCCTGATCGCCCGCGGTAGCATATTCCAGAGAATTGGTGCCGCACGTGTGAAATCTTGTAGGCAGTCATGGGAGGTTCGGATGATTGATGAGTGTAACCTGATATCAGCAGCAGAGCGGAGAGAGCGGGTAGGGCGGTAGACAGAGACTAGGGAGGAGATGTAGGGAGGAGCATCGCTGTGGAGAGCTTTATGGGTGAGAGTGCTGAGTTTATACTGTATCCTGTACTGGATGGGCAACCAGTGCAGTGACTGACACAGGGTAGAGGCATCAGTATAGCGGCTGGAGAGAAAGACAAGCCTGGCTGCTGCATTCTGGACAGATTGGAGAGGGGAGAGTTTGCAGAGAGGGAGACCGATAAGCAAGGAGTTGCAATATCCACAGTGAGAAATGGACGGATATTTAGGTCCTACATTGTGAAATTAGGTTTGATACATGTCGGAGGCCCATGCAGTCCACTGTTAGGTAATCCGGGAGTCCCCGAGCCTCTTACTTCAGCCCTCTCCCAACTGTTGGGGACTTGAGCGGTCGCCTCAGCTCTTGATCAGATACTCACCTCTGGGGCACTGAGGGGGTACGAAGCTCTGATTGGCAATGCAAATACGACACAATTTTCCAGACTCCACTACTATCAGCTACGCAGTTTCTACACCAACTGGAGAAAAATGTACAGGTTGCAGTTACCCCTAACCACCTTTGAGTTGTGGTGCCTTATAAGATACTCTGAAAGACGAGCCATTTCAGGTTTGTACAAACTATTGATCAATGCAAAATCCTCGACTAAGTTGCCATGTCAAAGCAGTTAGGAAAGGGAGCTCAATATGACCCTCTCAGAGGACGACTGGTCTAAAACGTTCCATCTGACCCATAGATCCTCGATGTCTTCCAGGGCCCACGAACTCAACTATAAAATTATTACCAGATGGTACCGAGTCCCGGCGTTATTTAACCTCTTCTCCCCATCTGTTCCGGCGACCTGATGGCGATGTAAAGGGGAGAGGGGCAGCATGACCCATATTTGGTGGGGTTGCCCTTCTCTGCAACTTTTCTGGAGGGGGGTGATTAGTATAATTTACAAGGTCACGGGAATCGCTATTCAGAATCGCCCTGCCACAGTACTCCTGTTTGACATCCCACTGCCCACCGCCTTTCTTAAATCACATCTCCTTACCTTTTTATTACTCGTATCTAAACTTGTCATCCCGAGACTCTGGTTATCCACCGTGAGCCCATCCATATCGGACTGGCTGCGAGAGGTTCATGCTCTCCAGTGGTTGGAAGAGTTCAGATCGGATTCCCCAATGCGGTACAGTCAGTACCTGCAGACATGGGGTGATTGGATCACATTTTGTAACTCAGATCACTATCTAACTTGAGTGGGGAGCTCTGGAGCTGACGGAGAGACTTACAAGAAGGTTCAGTGATGGTAGTGAGACTTTCTCTTGGGCTCTCTAATAGGGTATGGAGAAGACGGCAAGCCAGCAGCTGAGTCTTATTTTTGGTTATTATCCACTGTTTTTTTTTATGCTTTTATCAAATTGTGGCCTATAAACGAGGTTAAATTTTTGTAAGGCCGGCTGTATTTATGTATATGCCGAGATGGTTGGTGGGGTGGCTGTACTCCACGCCAGGGCCGGGTATTTCCCTGTCTTGGGGGGGCAGCTTTCACACTGATCATTAGCCTGATCATGAGAGTGCAGCGACCACACTCGCTCAGGTCCGCTTGGGGTGTGTAACCTGTTTTTCATTGCGTGTATGCTCCTTTGTGGTTCAATCCTCCCTTCCTTTCCCTCTTTCCTGGGTTCCTCACTGCTGAGTTTGTTATTGACTATATCTGCATATGTTTCTAGGTCTTGAATGCATAAGACGTACTCTGTTACTTATATTCCACTAAGACTGTATTGTATGACTGTTGCATTTTATTGCCTCTTTGTAGTCCATAATCTTGTACTTTGTATTCCTGCTGAGTCTTTCAATTAAAGTTTTGTTGAACTGAAAGTCTATTAAACACAGCACCAGGTTCAGTCAGATTTTGGGCAGCTCAAAATACTGAATCCACCATAAATCCAATGAAAATCCTGAGCTGTGTGGACATTGCCTGACAGAGAAGAAATTGTTATCTCTAACAAGTTTACAGATAAAGTGATGTATATGTAAGGCAAGAGATTTTCCTATATCTCAGCAAATGTTTAGAAATGACCAAATTTGACCATTCAGTGATGTGTAGCAGCACAATTATTAAAAGGTTACCACCTACCAATCAGAAGTTTGGTTATTAAAGAGCAACTCCTATGTTAAGAGCAGTCCTATGTTATGAATAAATGAAGCCAATGATTTTTCTAGTTGTAAAAAACGGGTCTGGAGCCGGGGTGGAGCCTGTAGGAGGAGGCCCCACATGACCCGGAACTCCAGCGCGTCGCAGCGCGGTGATGCAACGTGCAGGGGGAGTGGGTATAAGTACAGCACCACACACACCAGAGGAGCAGACTTGCAGTCAAGGGAAGAAAGTCCTACCCGCCCTCCCGGTAGTGCTGAGGTGGTGGAGGGATGGTTCAGTCTTCGTCGGCTATTTGGTTGACGGAGTTCAGGTTCCCCGTTGATCTTTGTCCCAGCGGCTGTGGCTGGTCAGGGACCTTGGAGAGGGTGAGCAATTTGGTGGGAGATTCAAAATCGAGTATGGTTCCATGATTACGCACCCTTTGGGATGGTCTGGCAAAGGTGGGAGCTCTACAGAGCTATGTACTTGTGAGCAGATGAAGTCATGGTAGTCGCCTGAGGCAGCTTGTGGTGCCCTTGAGTCAGAGCTGACGGCTGAGGGAAATGCATCGAAGAGATCAACAAACGATTCGCCAGACCAGAGGGTGGCTCCAAGGGCCTCTGTCCCATTGGTTCTCTTTACGAGTGTGTGTTTTTCCCCAGTTGGGTTGTTTGTAAAGTTTTTCTTACATATTGGGAACTAGGGTGGTTTACAGAGTTATGATTAACAGATGGTTATTGATGTTTTTTATACATGTTAATAAAACGGCTGCTGTGGCCAAGTCATCCAACCCATCTCAGAGTTTTTATTGTATCAGGAAGAAATTTTGGGGTATGGGTGGGTTGGGTAGTTGGTCACGGTGGGAGCAGATGAAGGGGTTGCTCAGGGTCATGATGATGATGTTACTGCGCCTTTGAGCACCTGCATAAAAATCTGTGTTTGTGAACTAAAATTGAGAGAAAGAAGGAATCTGCATGAAGTCAGGTGTCATTTTTCCCTGCTACATATGTACATATATTTGGAAATCGGCATAACGAGGGTTAAGGTGAATCTTCAGCCTTATCAACCCTCACCAGGAGATATGATATTTCCTAGACACAGTCCTCAGAATAGTTACTCATTAAAAACACTAGTGCTGATGAAGCAGTAACAAACTCAGCAACAGAGCCAAGGGTGGTTTCCAGTAGGTCAATAAAAATGCAACAGATCAGAGGATAAGTTAGCAGTGTTGTCAGATGCAAAGCCAAAGATCAGAGCCAGGAGTAGAGTGATAAGAACCAGATGAACAATTCAAAGGTTGAAGGAGAAGGGGTCTCTGGGAACAAGACTGGAGTCTAGTTCAAGGTCAATCAGGGTTTGAGTCTCAATAGACAAGGCAAGGGTTTATATTTAGACCTAGATATAGAGTATGGCAGGCAGATTTTCCTTTAAACAGGATGCCTTCCACAGCAGGAACCAGTTGTAATAACTCCAGTTCTTGCCCTTTAACCCCCTAGATGCAGTAGTCAATAGGAGTTGTAGCATTTAGTTGATTGAAAGAGGGAAGGGTCTCCTTTGTCAATCCACTGGCACCCCAAAAACGTGATCTAGAAGTACTGATGGTTGCCATGACAGCCAGAAACCAAATAAGGCTGCCAGGTTAGCCTTGTACAAAATTCTAGCCCCAGACTGGAACAAGAAAAAAAAGTAAAAACACATTTAAATTAAATAGATTAATGTATAAAAAAAATACACAAAATCCCTTTTTCCCCAATAAAAGCACTTTATGTTATAAAAATAAATAAATAAACACAGAGCCACAGACAGCTTCAGATTTACACTTACTGATCAGGCTGTGGGCGCGTTAGTAGCAATGATTGGCATACAGCATGTGAGTAACATAGGAGTGTCACAGCATATAACAGCTCTGTTATTTCTAGCTGATCCTATTACAGTAACATGACTGCGGGACATTTGTAAGTAGCAGTGCACAAGGCTACAAAGCCCTAAAGCTAAAGCTTAAAACTTGTCATTACCTTAGGTAAGCAAGGCTTCTGTGCTAGAGATAAGACTCTGCTGGGAACGACTCACCATGGACGGAATGACTGATGCAGCATAAAGAAATGATAGATAAGACAGAGAAGGGAGAGGTGGGGAGAGATGGTCGGTAACCAGAGAAACTTGTGTCTTCTAAGAAGAGATAAGATTTTTTTTTTTTTATCTCCTGAACAAAGCAAAATAGCATAACATAGCAATATCTTTGGTAATAGTCTTCATTTACCTTTCCCTACTTGTTAGAAGCTAATCATTGTTGTGAGAAAACCCCCTTTAATGTATTTTATGGTAGAACTACAGGGAAATTAACTTTTACTGCCAAGTTTCCCCGCCAATTGCAGCTGATTATTGGAAATCCCATTATAAGGACACTATCAACAAGAAGGAATTGTCCAAAGTGATTCACCTTTTTGATGCAGAGTAGGTGGTTCCCAGCATAGCACCACCCTCAGCAAATCTGTAATTCTTAATTTATGGAGTAGACCACAATTTTAATTGATAGTCATCCTCTTGTTCCTTAAATGCCAGCATGCTACACTTGTCCTACCACCTCGTCAGTTCCAAAAGAAGGGGAGTCTCTCTTTTGTTATGACTTCCACTCGAAAACCAAAAAAATGAAAATGTTGGATTTCTAACCTATCATGTTTCTTTTAGCTTTGCTCTTTATTCTGTCTTGCATAATCCTGTGTAACATGATGCGATGGATCTGAGCCAACACCAGCAGGCTGCTTTAAAAAAAAAAAAAAATCATGCAGCGCCTTTGGAAATGATTCAGCATAACCTCCCTTTACCCAACCCACTAGTGCTAACATGAAAAGAGACAGATCAACAGTTAGTTACAGGGGAGAGTAGAGCCATGATTGCCCTGTATAATGTGATAACCATCCTCATTGGTGCTGTTACATTTTTGTTAGCTTCATTTTACTGGAAACATGTCTGGAAGAGAAGAAGGATGCCACCGGGACCGCTTCCAGTGCCATTTTTGGGGAACTTTCACCTGATCCATTCTGAAGGATTGGTGCCATGCTTAACAAGGGTAAGTTTGCTATTCACATGATATTACCATTTTGATGGACGTTTGTTGCTTGGGTCTAGGGAGATTTATTATTTATCTATTCCACATAATTCATTATAAATACCTAAAACATAACCTTTATTTTAGATCACCCTAAAAACACCCTCCACTCTCTGTGGGCTATTTAACACTGGTTTAAATCTCCATTACATTCCTATCTCAGCTAACCGCATCTATTATAAGACACTCTTTCAAATTATATTAAGTTAATGGTATATCTGCAGTATACACCACTACAAATGCCTCATAGGACTAGAGTGACATGATATTAAAATAACAAAGCCATTACAACCCTCCCCCCTGGGATATTTTGCTGCATGGCATTGCTTCCTCTGGATAATTGGGGACATATAGCCCCAACTACCCCTGAGGAATACACCCTTTTTAGTCAATGGCACTATTAGGTCATGTATACTGTATGCATTTCAGGAGGCCATGCATTGGCAGGAGCTCACCAAATCATCCCTCGTGCATGTTATATATTCTAAAGTCCAGTTATTGTAGTGCACAGTGTAGTTCAGCATCCAAAATGTTAAAAATTAACTTTTGCTGTTTATGTTAAAACTTCCAATCATCCAGATACACAAATGTAAAAGATTTGCACAGCTGGCATTCTTAGTCTTAGCTTGACTGTCCCTGGGTTCAATATGGCCTTATATAGTGTGATATAATTTCATATTTACAAAAGTGTGAAGGATTTTCTCACTTTTGTGAGACACTATAACTGTAGTTACACTTCTAATCATAAATGCGCACACGGAAATGACATTTAAAATGAAATATTTATTTAGATGTTGTGCCCTAATTTTTGAGACACAAAGGGGGAGTGTATGAAAACTGGTGCAGACTAGACGGTCATACTTCTCAGTAGTTTAGTGTAGCATTGGACAGTATGTATGAAAGTGTCTTACAGCACTACATAAATATGTTGCATTGTGAGGCACATTTATGCACCAAAACGTGTCTTGAAGAGTGTATTTGCCGCTCTGATGACATCATCACACTGATCTGTAATCAAGATAGCGTGCTGGGACTTCTGAGTCTCCCTCACGTAATTGCAGCAGGAGAGCGGTGGTAAACATAAAAGGTCTAAGGATATATGCTCCTCTCCCCGAATTGTACATTTTATATAAATAAAAATATATCAAAAGGTATAACACAAAGTACTGAGTATAAAGCCATTAAATAATGGTTGTATAGTTACCAAATAATACCACTACATAAAACCAGAATCCCAGAGCTAAAATGATCAATAATTCCACAAAGACCAAATATCGCAACATCATGACAACATATCACCACCGCATAGTGACTGAATAATACCACAACACTATGACCACATATCCCCACCACCTAGTGTCTGAATAATACCACCACAACATGACCGAATATCACCATCACATAGTGACTGAAAAATACCGTCACACTATGACCATGATGGTAGGTAGGCAGTAGATAGACCACTGGTAGGTAGGCATTGGTTAGGCCCAAGATATTTAGGTAGTATGTTGCCCACAGGTGGGTAGGTAGATTTCCCCCAGATAGGTAGATAGATTGCCCCAGATAGTTAGATTGTCCCCAGGTTGGTAGGTACATGGCCCCTGGTTAGTAGGTAGATTGTCCCCAGGTAGTAGGTAGGTTTCCACCAGGTAAGTAGGTAGATTGCCCCATTGTAGGTAGATTGCCTCAGGTCTTAGGTAGATTGGTACCAGGTATGTAGATTGCCCTAGATAGGTAAGTAGATTTCCCTAGATGGTAGGTAGATTGCCCCAGGTAGAAAGAAGATTGTCCCAAGTAGAAGGTAGATTGTCCCAGGTATTAGGCTGTAGATAAGCAGGCAGGTTGGACACTTACCTCTTCCTGTTTCCCGATGTGCATCTTTCTGGGCAGGCTGGGCTTCTCTTACTGAAACCTGATGCAAGCGGTGCGATGACATGACATCATCGCACCACCTGCGTGGTGATGCGTGGCCATCCCATAATATGTCTATGGCCTAGGGATACTACACTAAGGCCCGCGCAGACATGCCTCTGAGAGCTCGGCCGTTCTTATGCTTGGTGTGCGGGCTGAGCCCGGCACCCTGTGGCAGTGGGCAGGGCTGCCATGAGTAATTTCAGGGCCCCATACAGCAAAAGTCTCATTTTTGGGGTTTAATTTGTGGAAACTTACTATGTGATATTAATGACACATTATTTTTATTTTGTCAGGTCAGCAGAATTCCATCAATATCAGATTTGTAGAGAGTTTTTAATGTGTTTTACTAGTTTTTTCTTAGATCAATAACCTCTTCTGTCAGCTGAGCTGTGTCAGGGAGAGGTTGCTATGGGGTTAGGGTTCTTATTTGTATCATCTTCCATTTTAGGGTGCATATGAATTTTCCACCTTTAATTCCAATTTTATAGCAAAAGTGAGGAGACCGACACAGAGGCACAATTCCAACATTTTTTTTATGGCGGTATTGTAGTTTTAAGTATTTTTTTCCCCTGTTTCACCTGTGTACTTGTACAAGTGATCGCTAGTGCAATATGCTACAGTACAGAGGTAGGTAGCTGGGTTAGGTAGTTAGCCCTTCAGTAGAGTAAACCACATATCCTGCAAAACATTCTGTACATGTAAAAAGTTGGGCAGAAACTTCTGCAGGAGGCAAACCAGACAGGAAAGTAAAGTGTTAAAAATTGCAAACTATTTGTCCCCCTCACATGATCAAGTGAATGGTGTGTTCCCCTCATCTGCTCTGGGAGATGGATGGCTGTGAGGACCTTCAGGACATCTTGCTGCTAGTGTAGCTAATGTCTCTTCCAGGGACACCAACAGAGCTCCAGTGTCATCTGACTGCGCCTGGACCAGGTACCAGTGCAGGAAGAAGTCGTCATCTTCTCCTTTTTTTTTTCCTTTCGGCCCAGACCACCATAATGATTTCTCCTGGCCATGGTTCATCTTTGCAGAATTTACCACATACAAATCTTAGAATCTTCACTTTTCCAGCACTCACTTTTCTTTATATGCGGTAAGTCCCCTCAGTTAGGTAGCTCTATAGCTCCCCTCATCAGATAGGAAGTTCTATAGGTCCCCTCAGTTAGGTAAGTGTATAGGTCCCCTCAGTTAGGCAGGTAGATATAGGTCCCCTCAGTTAGGCAGGTGTTATATATATATATATATATAATATATATATATATATATATATATATTATATATATTATATATATATATATATATATATATATATATATATATAATATATAGGTCCCCTCAGTAACACAGGTATTTATAGGTTCCTTCAGTTTGGTAGGTGTATAGATCCCCTCAGTAAGGCAGTTATATATAGGTAATCTCAGTTAGACAGGTATATATAGGTTCCCTCAGCTAGGCAGGTATATATAGGTACCTTCAGTAAGGCAGGCATGTAGGTCCCTTCAGTTAGGAAGTTTTATATATATAGGCCCTCTCAGTAAGGCAGGTATATATAGGTCCCCACAGTTATGCAGATATACATAGGTCCCCTCAGTTAGGCAGGTATATATAGGCCCCATCAGGTAGGCAGGTATATATATGTCCCCTCAGTCAGTAAGGCAGCCATATATAGGCATCCTCAGTTAGGCAGGAATATATAGGTCTCCTCAGTTAGGCAGGTATATATAGGTCCCCTCAGTTAGGTAGGCATATAGGTCCCCTCAGTTAGACAGGTATATTTAGGCCCCTTCAGTTAGGCAGGTATATAGGTCCTCAGTTAGGCAGGTATATATAGCTCCCCTCAGTTAGGCAGGATGTATATGACCCCCTTCAGTTAGGCAAGTATATATAGGTCCCCTCAGGCAGGTATATATAAGTTCCCTCAGTAAGGCAGGTATATATAGATCCCCTCAGTTAGTTAGGCAGGCATATATAGATCCCCTCCATTAGGCAGGTATATATACAGTAAGTCCCCTCTTCAGTTTGGTAGGTATATATAGATCCCCTCAGTTAAGCAGGTATAGAAACCGCCAATAAAAATAATAACAATAATACTTACCTTACCTCCTTCCCTGGCCGAGCAACTCTCTCTTCCGCCCGGCATCATCATGCTACCAGCACGGGGACGTTCCTCTGGCAGGTCCTCAGCCGCAAAGGAGAGGCAGTGGCGTGATGAGGTTACTTCATCGTATCACTGCCCAGTTCAGCACTACGAGGCTGTGGCTGGCCTTTACCACTGCGGGGTCATGGTGGACCCCTTTGTGTTGGACCCGGGGCCCACTGGAGGAACCTCTGATCCTCCGGTGGGCCAGACCAACACTGAGTCCATCCAGTTCAGTCTATATATAGGTCCCCAGTGTTGATCCAGAGGAAGGCAAAAAAAAAAAACATGAGGTAGAAGCCAATTGGCCTCATTTTAGGGAAAAATTCCTTCCTGACTCCAGTCTGGGAATCATAATAAATCCCTGGATCAACGACCCTTCTCCAGAATCCTGGTCACTATAACTTGTTATGTTATTACACTCCAGAAATGTATCCAGAACCTTCTCCACAATCCTGGTCACTATAACTTGTTATATTATTACATCTAGAAATGTATCCAGACCCTTCTCCACAGTCCTGTATTCATCTAATAAACTTGTTTAAAATTATTTATATATCTAAAAAAGTATCCAGACCCTTCTCCAGAATCCTAGTCACTATAACTTGTTATATTATTGAACTCAAAAGCATCCAGACCCTTTTTGAACTCTGTTAGTGAATTCACCATGATAAGTTCCTCTGGCAGTTCCTCTTCCACAGTCTCTCTGTTCTTACAGAAAAGAATCTTTTTTTATGTCTATGTAGAAACTTTATCTATCCTCGAGGCATAGAGGACACCCCCTTGTTCTAGATACAGTTCTGGGTATAAATAGATCTTGGAAGAGATCTCTATATTGACCTGCAATATAGTTATACATATTTATTATTTCACCCTGAAGCCGTCTTTTCTCTAAACTAAATAACCCTAATCTTGCTAATCTTTCTGGGGGTTGCAGTCTACCCAGTCCTTTTATTATTTTTGTTGCCCACCTTTGAACCTTTTGATGTTCCACAATATTTTTCCTGTGCACTGGTGCCCAAAACTGTACACAATATTCCATATGTGGTTTGACCAGTGACTTGTATAATGGGAGAATGATGTTCTCACAATGTGCATCTATCCCTCTTTTAATACACCTCATAATCCTGTTTGCTTTGGCAGCTGCTGCCTGACACTGGCTGCTACAATTAATCTTATGGTACACTGGCATTCACAAGTCCTTCTCCAGGTCACTTTTTCCCAGCGATTTTCCACTTAACATGTAATCATGGAATGGATTTTTTTCTTCGCATGTGCTTAATTTTGCATTTATCTGTGTTAAACCTCAATCTGCCATTTCTCTGCCCTGGTCTACAACTCACCAAGATCCCTTTTTAATAAAACATTATCCTCTATTGTGTTGATTACTTTACAGAGCTTAGTATCATCTGCAAAGATTGATATTCTACTGTGCAATCCATGTGTAAGATCATTAATGAATATATTAAAGAGAATAGGGCACAACATTGACCCCTGTGGTACCCCACTAGTAACAGGGATCCAGTCTGAGTATGCACCGTTAATTACCACCCTTTGTTTTCTATCACTGAGCCAGTTACCCACTTGCAAACATTTTCCCATGGTCCAGATATTCTCATTTTATTTACCAACCTTTTATGTGGAACAGTATCAAATGCTTTAGAAAAATCCAAATATATGACATCCAATGCCTCACCCCCTATCCAGTCTAGAGCTAACTTCCTCATAGAAGCTGATGAGATTAGTTTGACAGGACAGATCCTTCATGAACCCATGCTGGAACGGCATTATACATTTATTTTCAGTGAGATACTCCAGTATAGCATCTCTTAGAAAACTTTCAAGCATTTTACCTACAACAGAGGTTAAACTCACCAGCCTTTAGTTTCCAGGTTCACTTTTTGACCCCTTTTTGAATATTGGCACCACTTTTACTATATGTCAAGTCTTTGGGATACACCCTGTTATTATACAGTCCATAAATATTAAGAATAGGGACCTATCTATGACATTACTTAACTCCCTTAGGATACATGGGTGTATACTGTCAGGACCTGGTGATTTGTCTATTTTAATCTTCTTAAGGTGGAGCTGCACTTCTTTCTGGGTTAGACAAGAAACATTTAAGGTGGAGTTTACCTCATCTCTCTGCCCATCAACAGGAAGGTCATTTTCCTTGGTAAATACGGTGAAGATTTTTTTTCCATAGGTTTTCATGTTTTTCCTCATCATCCTCTACAGTACTATCTCCCTCATTACTTTTAAAAGAGCCAACATTTTCAGTTTCAATCTTCTTACTATTTATAGAGTTAAAAATATGTTGGGGTTAGTTTTACTCTTTGGCAATCTTTCTTCCTGTCTCCAGCTTTGCTGTTTTTATCATTATTTTACATACTTTATCTTTCCCTATAGCTTTTTAGTGCCTCCTCACTGTCCTCCTGTGTAAGTAGCTTAGATCCTTTCTTTTTTCTCATTTATTGCCTCCTTTACACCTCTGTCGATCCACATTTTTTTTTCCTGTTTCTAATAATTTTTTTTCCATAAGGTACTGTATGTTCCTCTCACAGATTGTAATGTGCCTTTCAGAAATTCAGTGTTTTTGAGGTTCCTCTACAAAATATTCTATTGAAGGATAAATGGAAATGTTTTATATTGTGGTCACTATTTCCCAGGTGCCCCCCAACCTGAAGTTTTGTTACTCTGTCCGGTCTGTTAGTCAATATTAAGTCCAGAAGGGCCTTTCCTCTGGTCTTTTGCTGCACCAGCTGGGAAAGGTAACTGTCTTTTGTTATCAACCCCTTTATCTCAACTTTTCATGTTATAAACTGTTATCTTAAAACAAAAGCCACATAAAAACATTGAAAAAGTTGAGATAACATCCTGTGCCATGGTATCATGGTGCATTATCTGTAATTTAGTTTTGCTACATCTATACTAAATATGAACTAGGTAGATGTGTTAACCTCTAAGATGTTTCTCTGATTTTTCACAGTTGGCAGAGAAGTTTGGCCCCATTTATACTTTTCACTTTGGCCCAAGGCCTACAGTGATTCTGAGTGGATACCAGATCGTAAAAGAGGCACTTGTTGATTTGGGAGATGTATTTATGAATCGGGGCACTATGCCAGTTTTTGATCAAATATTCAACTATGGAGGTAAGTTTATGGCCCATAATGGATCAATCATACTAGTGCCATACCCTGTGAGTGATGATAATGATGTTGCCGTGCTGGAGAGTGTTGCTGGGTGTTGTAGTGCAACTTTGGGGCTCACCTTCTGCAACCTTCCTGTCACGGTGGGGTCCGTGGGTGATATAGCCCTTTCTCCTCTAAGTATATACACAAGGGAACTTCTTTAAATAAAATGTCTTTACACAATAATGGTGCAAATAAACAAAAATTTTACTGAAGGGATTAATTTTATACAGTTCGATACAGGTATATAAGGTCTTGAGTAATTGCAGGCTTGATCAGACTCCTTAGCTTCAGAGAGGGGGTTACCGTGGTTACTATGGATTTGGCATTAGAAGATAGACAAAATGAAGTAGACAGACCTATAAGGTGCGTGTGAACAAGAGAGGCTTAAACTAGGATATCAACATGTAGGCCCTGATACACATAGTCCAGGGTTGCTAATGGTAACAACACACCTCCTGACGCCTGACAAATACTGGACTGGGCCGTTACACTAGCTTCTCAACAGATAATGTAGTTGTGCTATGATTCAGGGACGAAAGTTCTCAATGGCAAATTTAGCCATAAACATGTCATGTTTTTCATTTTCTCTCAAGGATTATCTTATGTCAACGATGATTCCTGGACTCAGCTGCGACATTTTTCTCTCATAACCCTCAAAGATTTTGGAATGGGTAAGAAGAGTTCAGAAGAACCTCTAATGGAGGAAGCCCGACACCTTGTCAATCACTTCAAAAGCTTAAATGGTAGGTCTATTGCAGATAGACTAGAGCTTTAGTAGAGAACTTTAATGTGATAAAGTCATGTAAGCATATAGAAACCAAGAGTAAGGGCGACATGTATGATTTTTGGCGCCCATGCGCCATTTTTTGTGTGGGTCATAGATTTAGTGAATTCCAGGTACTAAACGATAATTCTGGCTCAACTAAACAACTTTTAATGCAACTGGATTTGCCGATAAACAGTCATAAATGTGTAGCTTTGTATGGTTGTATTGCGACACGTCTTCAGCATGCCCCCTGATCTCAGGCGCATTACAAAGTGTAATACACCTAATACTGGAGGGCGCCTGATTAAAAATATAGTGAACAGGGCTGCACCAGTTCTCGGGCTGAAAAGACACCAGACTTCTGGCTCAGCCCCATATATACATGTGACCCTAAATGTCTTTACTTTAAAGAGGTTTTCTCATCATGCTTTATCACAGAGTCACAGGCAGCTTAAGACTCACACTTCGTAGTCAGGCTGTGGGTGGGTCTGTAGCAGTGACTGCTATTCCTAGCTTTTTCTGTTACAGTGAGATGAATGCTGGAGATTTTGAAATTGTGGTGTACAAGGCTACAGAGTTCTAAGGCTTAAAACTTGCCACTAACTTATGTATAAGCTCTGGTACTAGTGATAAGGCTCAGCAAAGAGTGACTCATCATGATTGGACGGCTGCTTAGAGCATCAGATGAGAGAAAGAGCAGGGAGAAGTGGTCAGTAACCAAGAGAAATTTCTTTACACTAGCAGTGCTTAAAATCTTCTTTATCTCCTGAAAAAAGCAACAATAATACAGCAATGTATTTGGTAGTTGTCTTCATTTCCCTTTTCCCATATGTTTAAAGCTAATCACTGTGGTAAGAAAACCCCTTTTAAGTAACTTCTTGGAATATCTCTTACTAGAGATGCTAATGTCATTGTGATGTACTGTAGCTTTGTAGTGCATTAATATTCATCGCTTGTGTGTCATCATGAAAATACTGTGTTATAGCTCGAAGAAGCTCTCACCTGTACAAAGCCATAGTACATTACCCATAAAAGTCTGTAGAGATATACTGCATATCTTATTGCCTTCATTTTTTCCAATTTTTCTTCCACCAGATGATGTATTACAAAAATATACTCCACTATAGAAAATGGTGTGAGGAACTATGCCCTTACAACATAGCACCATACGGTAGAACATTAGGGCCCTATAGCTTTGTAAAGTGCATTGGTGTAGCTATAACTGGAGCAGCCATGGCAGCTGCTATGAGGCCCAAAGGTTGAAGGTGCAAGAACATTATCACTTTTAATGGGGTATAACAAGTTGGTGTGGTTTGATGTACTATGTGGATTCTCTGATACACATTATGGCTCTATTATCCATTAGAGAATTCTTGCTACCCATGCTACAGTTTCCAGTTCCTGTCATTAGGTGGTGAGGGGCCTATCTCATTTTGCTATGCGCCTTTATAAATTCTAGTTGCACCCCTGGTAGTAAATGGATTTATTTTTTCAACATACTTAAAATGGTGTTCTGGGATCTAACAATGCTCATTGGTCCATCAGATCATGAGTAAAAATAGAAGATAAGACTTATACTTACCTCGTTCCTGTTCACTCCCGGCTGCTGTTGCTTTTATCCAAAGAGTGAACGCTCATCCGTCACGTGGCATGTGCAGCCAATCACAAGCCATAAAATCACTTGCATATGACCTCTGTGGCCTGTAATTGGCTGCAGCCGTCACGTGAATAAAGACCATTTACTTGCTTCAGCATCAATGAACAGACCGGTGCCGGGACTGAACGGGAGTGTCCCGAATGTAAGTATGAGTTTTATCTTCTACTTTTACTCATGCCCCAATAGACCAATGAGCTTTGTTAGATCCCAGAAAACACCTTTAGGCTCTTTGTGAATGATGAAATATAAAATGAAATACTGATGTCAGCTCTCTTTAGGACAGCCATATAACCCCAGCACAACTCTAATGTGTGCAACTTCTAATGTTACTGCAAGTTTACTTCTGGGTACTCGTTATAGCTACAATGACAAGAAATGGTTGGAAATTCTCCAGGGCACACATGAAGCTTTCCACATCATATCATCAACCTGGGGTCAGGTGAGGATTTTGCTTCCTATAGATCCATCATGGAACATTGAATATTCTGGAGGACCAGAGATGTCTATGCATTACATGGACAGCCAAGATTTCTGAAACATCACTACTGATCTTGTAAGGTGACTTTAAATAATTATGTTTTTTATTTCCCTGCAGCTGTATGATATCTTACCTGGAATCATGAAATATTTACCTGGACCTCACAATAAAATATGTAGTCTTCTGAAACCACTTGAAGATGCTGTGGCAGAATCAGTTAAATGCCACCAGGAGACGTTGGATCCAGCCTGCCCTCGAGATTACATTGATTGTTTTCTCCTTCGTATGAAACAAGTCAGTAGAACAGCTTGACTGCTATACTATGGGGCCCTAACATTTCTCCATGTGCTCCTAGATATTAGGGTCCTCTTGCTTTCATACATTATTGGAGCAATGTCTTAGGTTTTAACTCCACTCCCTGTATCTACATAGTAGAAAACACTGTCAGACTTAACTTCCTGAGACCCACCAAATGACACTATTAGAGGGCCCACCCTCTACCTATACAGGACATAACTGCTCTTTGTAGGTCCATTCTGAAGTAATAATTACATGCAGGATTCAATAGGATTTCTGGTGATTGCTTCTAAAGTCAGCTTCTAATGAGGTTGCCATCTGATAGACATTTTGGGCCCTGATAGATAAGGGACACATTATTATGTGACAACTTTGGCCAAGCTTAGGATCCTCTGGTACTCTGGGAGCCATTGCAATCTTAGTATTAAACAATGATGATAAAGGAAGAGAAACCACTTAAGGATGAATGTGCGATTCGGAACAAAAAGTTATTCTTTGGGATCTATTCATAAACTGGAGCTAGACTGAGAACCAAAACCATCTTTATTCCTAGCAAGAGCGCCAGAAGTTGTATAGAGCATCCCAAGTGCTCCATACAATGAAATCCTTATATATAGATTTGTATCTTTTTGGAAGAAAAAAGAAAGTAGACCTTTTGGAATTTCTGCATTGATTCTACCAAAATGTGGTCTATTTGTTCCAACTGTCACAATTAAATACATATATAATCTAGCTAAACTAATAGTATACAAACTGCTTTATCTCTTTTATTGAGCATACTAAACAAACATCGACAGTGCAGAGAGAAAAAGTAAGTAAATCTTTGAAACTCATAACCTGTATCCTTATATAGTAGAAATCACCTCCAACAAGTGTTTTGTGAAAAGAATTATGAATTATTCCTTCCATGCAAATGTGTCTAAGTTCATCTATATTTAAAGCATCCCTATTCAGGCTATGCTACACCATTCTTAAGAAAAATACAAAAATTTATAATATTTATTTTTGTTTATAGGAAGAGAAGAATAACAAAACAGTTTTCACCATAAAAAATCTTATAACAACCGTATTTGACATGTTTCTTGGAGGCTCTGAAAGTACTTCAGTTACCGTGATGTATGGTTTCTTGATACTTGTAAAGTATCCAGAGATACAAGGTAAAAAATTGTGTGGCTTAGTTTATGTCAGGTATATACTACACTCCACATATTTCAGTTATTTGAGGTGGTCTTCAACTATTATTAACTATAGTGGCATGTGCCATGTACATTGATCCAGTATGTCCAATAAGATTTTGCTAGAATTTTTGTAAACATATAGGAAAGAAAAGAGAAAGATGAAAATGGAGCATGGAATGGAAAAGAAAACTTTATGGCTATATTAGCGCCGTTGTTTGAACCATTCTGCAGGAACAATGTTAACAGGAGTATAACAATTTAACACTATGCCTTTTCATTCAGGATCTCTTCACAGGAGCCTCTTATAAGCCTATGTTATTTCACACTTGTCCACACCAGTTTCATACTTCCCAATGTCTAGCTTGTGACTGTCTCCCTCTCTTTTAGGCCCTAATGGTATCTATAGTCAACTCTCAAGACTATGTCCTGCTACTGTCACTACTAGGACTCTCTAAGAACTGCCTCTCAACACTGTCAGGAGGGTAGTCTCAAATCTCTGCACCCTACTCTAGAAGACCCATCTTCAGTATTCTTCCTTTTATCCAGCCCACTGAACTGTACTAAACAGGTAACACTAAGGCCTCATTATTTCCACACCTTAGACTTTACTACTCTAACCTACTTTAGGCCTAGCTATGCAGGCCTTATGGGCAACAAAACCTTTCAACGCATGTCTACTGGCCCACTAGAGAAGCACCATCTCAACACTCAGACATTATCTAAATACAGTCTTCTCAAGGTTTGAGCACACCACTGTCATGCCCCCACAGCCATAGTAAACTCCCCAGATCCAACCACTCCCAGGCTTACAATACACCGAGCCTGTACCATTTTATTGGTGACCTACATGGAATATGCTGTCACCCCCTCCACAACCAGAGTCATCTAACCTAAGAATGATAGCAGTCACTCTGGTATCTCAAGGGCATAGCTATAAGGAGTGCAGAAGTAGCAGTCTTTACTGGGCCCTGTAGCCTGAGGGGGCGCAAAAACCCCTTCTGGCACATAAGGAGACACCAGAATTTTAAGTGGCACATGGTAGCTGGGGGGACCAATTCACTTTTCGCACTAGAACCCATAGGCTTTAAGTTACGCCTCTGTCTGTGACTTTTCTCTGTCTTGTTTAGCGAACAGCTGAATCACTCCATACTTGGAGACAAACCAGAAACCAACAAGAAATTGTTTTACACCGTGCTCAACAGACCCACAAAACATCTCCTACACTTCCAGTCCACCACAGCCTCCAGCGGTCAAGTAATTTCCTGTCCTCCAGGTCCTAATGCTCCTTCCACTGTGCAGTAGTTTAGCACATTGGTGTGCCCTCCTTCCAGCACTAAGAGTCGCATGCATGAAAACTGTCTGTCTGGGTCTAAAACTCACTTTGTTGCCCATAGCAACCAATCAGTGCACCCCTTTCATTTTTTCAGAGCATTATATGAAATGAGAGGGACGCTCTGATTGGTTGCTATGAACAACACATTGAGTTTTTGACCTATACAGTTTTCTTACATGTGACCCTTAGTTTTTCTCGGGTCGTTGATAGTACCGATGCTCCCTTTGTGGCTGACAGCCCAAACAATGAATGATCCTGTTACCGCCACAGCAATTCAACATAGTGAGGACTCTGAATATCATATCCTTCCATCTAATAGACCTGCTAGAAAACAAAGCTAATATATGCACATTGTAATATATGACATATATTGTGTGTATACGTAAGGGTCATATACGTAACAGTCCCTTTACACAGTTTTATTTACTACCCACAAAGAATGCTGATCAACAATATACTTTTTACATTCCAGTGATTGTAAGGCTATGTGTACACAGCACTGGTTTTTGGTCAGATTCAGTATTTTGAAACCACCAAAAATCCAACTGTAACATAGACAGCAATGAAAAATCTGTGCTGTAGTCTATACAGCATGGATTTTATACATGCTGCATATTCCGCAAGATTGCATTTGGATTCCCGTACAATCACTACATGGGGCCAATGGCTAGTGTTGATCGAACTGTTCTAGAAAAGTTAAGTTCTAGTAAACTTTCAAATTTTTTTAGAACTCGAACTAAACGAACATTAAGTTTCATTGGGTAAAGTTCTAGTGTTTTTTGGCAGACTTTTTCAATTTCTTTTTTCATGCTTTCTGCCTTTTGGCGGCCATCCAATCACCTTTCTCACTTTCAAGGGGCCCACCAATCACCTATCTCACTTTGGGGGCATCCAATCCCCTTTTATACTTTGTTGGCCATCCAATCAGTGCAGAGCACAAAAGTGTTTAAAACTTATGCTAGGGGGAGGCTCTCTTTGGGCTGCTAAAATCACATACCATGTTATATATTTTTCACTGTATTGCCTTGTAACACCGTTTCAGCTCACTCTACGCACAAACTACTCTTATTAATAACTTTTCCTCTCATAGACATCAATAGTTAGGATTTGGTATTTCTGCTGCACTTTCCAAACCGAGAACTGTTATTTGGTGACTTTTGTAGGATCACATAATCCTAACTCCAACAGGATATTAAAAATTATACAAGTGCTTGGTTTTTGCTAAATATACTTAGTGCCCAAAAGTTCTGCTTTTTACAGTTTTTGGGTTCAGAAATTGTAATAACAAAAACCGTCCCAAAAACTCCTATGTGTAAAAAGGGATTTTTTGGGCCCCATCAGGATGCCGCCCCATAGCACGCAACCCCCATACACCCCTTACTTGCAAGTTTCCTTATTTTTTTCAGTTAGCCATTAAAGGGAATTTAAGTTTTTTAGCCCTCAATTTTTGCTGTCACTTTTAGAGTCAAATTTCTTCATAAGTTGTTCCACGTATCCAGTTTACTGTTATGGGGGGTAATTCAAGCTTTCCTCACCGTAAGGTTAAAAAATTAAGAAGAACCTTCCCCCATAGATTTTTAAGGGGGTTCAAAGTTCGGTTCGAATTAAACTCAAACTGAACTCACAAAATTTTCAAATTTCCCCAATAAAACAAACTTTTTACTTTTCGTTTTCAATACTACCGATGGTAGATCCAAATGAATGATCACGGCTTTTAGTGCAAATCTGCACCAAAAGCTGTGGTCCTGCTGTGGTCCAGCAATTTGAAAATGCTGGCGGATTTTGATGGCATTTTCAAATTGCTGTTAAAACATACCTAAACATTTTACAACCATAAAAACACCATTTTTCATACTAAGCACTTTACATTATTGTCATCAGCATATAACCTATTTACACAAGGGGATGTGCTGCTGACAATTATTTTTATGCCCCCATAAAAGACAAATTAATTTTTATTTGATCACTGGGCGTGTTTATACTGAACAATTGCTGGGAGCTACATATGTATGTGCTATGCATTCAAAGGGATTTTCTCACCACAATGATTAGCTTTAAACATTTCGGTAAAGGTCAATGAAAACTATTTTAAAATATATTGCTGTTTTGATTTTGCCTTTTTTGGGGAGAAGGGGAAATTTGATCTAATGCTTGTATTCACAAGTTACTCTAGGTTACCAACCATCTCTCTTTTCTTTTATGGCTCCATCTGACCTGTCCGATCATGGTGACTTACCCCCTGCTGAGTGCTTGTTTATCTATGTTACTGAAAAGATTTAACTGTTTAGAGCTCTGTAGTTTGTGCATTACAGTTTATAAACCTTCTGAATCATTTTTAGTTTTAACCCCGGGGCCGGGGACAGGGTTGGCGAAGGTAGGGACCGCCTAACCCCCTTCACCCAAAGGGCAAAAAAGGGGGGTGCAAGGAGGCATGAGGTGGGCTGAATTTTCCATTTGGGGGGAGCACTATATGCCTGTCACCTGGCACCAGAAATATTTTCCCCAGCCCTCTTAAACCGGATACTAGGCAAAAGCACAGCTGAAAAATTCAATCACTGCATAGAGGCACCTACATCGACCGGGAATGTGAGTCTAAAAGCTGCCGTACCCCTGTAAAAAACGGGGGTGAGCCCTTCCTTTAAGTGCAAAGCAAAAATAAAGGAATGCATCACTGAGCACACATACCCTTTTAAAGTGACAGGCAACTATTTACAAAAACGGCGCCCCCCTCCCCCTTTTAAAATCTATTTTTCCAGCTATCTTACATTTTGCAGACTACCACCACCATCATCTACCACATGACAATTTCCAAGATCCAATATAAAAATAAACTCAAGTTATGATTACTTATCCATTAATTTTTCACTTCAAAAAAAATAACAAATTTTTTATTTAACTACGAAAAAGTTCATGGGGAGTTTGACCAAGTGATTACTGAGAAAAACCAACAATAAAAGACCGTATGCCCTAACAAATCTTTTTACATGAGATACAGAGATATATGATGTCTTCCCTATGGTTTTGCTCGATCCACCTCAAAGATTGGGGTCTTTCATGGTTTCCACATACCCAAGGAAACACTATTTAATCAGTGATATCAAAGGCCCAAAAAGATGATCTCTGGCCTCATCTTTTCAGTTAGCCATTGAAAGGAATGGCTAAGTCGGCTTACCTTGTAAGGCCGGGTCCCCACAGCACAGTAAAAATACCGGTCGGTTTATCCAACTGGCATTCGTGCTGTTTTCGTGCCATGCACACGGCCGCCGGGAGACGGCTTTTCTCCTCGACTAGCAGAGAAAAGCCCTCCCCCCCTTCTCATTCACATGTTCATATTCCGCCCGAAATCCGTTCGGAAGAATGAACCTGCTGAATGTTTTTTGGACCGCTGGCGGTCCGAGAAACCGCCGGGCGGAAAACCCGTGCATTGGGGACTGCTGCGTGGGTTTTCCATAGAGGCCCGTGTTAAAAGTTTTCACCCAGTTTGCAGACGGTTTTCAAAACCGAAAAACGTCTCAAAAACCGGGTGAAAACCTGTGCCGTGGGGACATGCCCTAACTGTAAGGTGCAATTTATCAAAGTCTGTGTTTTAGAAACAAACCCCAAAAAACTTCGTCTAATACAGTAGATAAACTACATGCAAATTTTATAGAGTTTTTTTTTCCTCCTCAGGGTACAAATGTGTTCACCTTGTTGACAACAGTACTGCGGGACCCTTCGTTGATTGAAAAACCTAAAGAGTTTAACAATAATCACTTTTTGGATGAGAACAATAAATTTAAGAAAAATGATGGATTCATGCCTTTTTCTGCAGGTTGGAATATTTTACAACAAGCAAGAGATCAATGCCAGGTTACCTTACTAGGCTGGGTGCACGTAAAAAGCACTCTGGATAGTGCTGCACATGAAAAGATCAAGAAAATTCCATAATCCAGCACTCCATATATACCTAAAATGTAGATACTTTAATCTATCAGAATATGAAACACTCCAGATATCACAGGGTCAAGACATAAGCACAAGCTGTGCCCACCCCAACCTATAGTAGTTCAAAAACGTATCTCATAAATTAAATATGGGTGTGAATAATTATTTAATATACATTTATCTTCATAATTCTTTCTGGAAAGATTCCAGGATTAATTAAAATTTAAATAAACATATAAATATCTCTATGTGATAACTTAAGCTACATCTTATTAGTAAATTCAGGTGTCCAATTAGTATGAAAGTTTTGCTGTCCAAAGACTTTACGTTTATCTGGAATGTTTTATATTCTGATGGAATAAAGTATCCATGTTTTTAAGCATATTCAGATTGCTAGATTATGGAGTATTTTACATCTACACTTTTATTTTATCACCAACTTGTCTCTATATATCTATACTATGTTTGGCAGTGTTGTACAGAAATTGTCACTCTTCACATCAGCCCCTAATGGGGCTTAAAATCCAACTTTACGATTTCATACACACAGATCAACTTTCATAGAAAGCTATCAAACCTTCAGTAAATTTTTAAAGTGTCCGAGAAACATATACGAAAACAGGCAGAACATTTTGAACTCCATGCAGATGTTGTCTGTGGTCAGATCCAAATCCAGAACCCCAGTGTTACTGGCCAGCCATCATGCTGCCCCATTCATTACAACTACATGTTTTGCATGCAATTAATTTCCCCAATTCTGTTCTGGAAAAATTGGGGGCAAGAAAATTTTATCCCCCCCCACCAGTACTTTTTTTATTATTTGTATAGATGGTAATCCAGACAGGACAAGACCTTTAAAATGGCTATCCAGTTCCTTTAAAAAGCAAATTTTAAGCTGCAGGTGGAAAAATCAAAAGAAAAAAAAAAACATCCCCACTTTACTTGGCTCCTCAGCTCCAGGGCTTGATATCTCCAGTCCCCTGATTACATTCATCTACTTCCAGGCAGGAAAGTAAGAACTGCAGCCGCTGATTGGCTGAGGTGGTCACATGGCACTCAATTATGTCACCATTCAGAGCTAATAATGTGTCTCAGCCAGCCAGCCAGCAACAGCAGCAGTGTTGTTCCCATACAGAAGTAGAAGACTGTAAACAGAAAACCGGATAAATCGAGCACTGGAATTTAAAGGGAAATTAAAAAATATAGTTACACTTTTTTTTTTTTTTTACATGGCCCCTGCAGTTAAAGGGTTGTCTCCTACAATGATTGCTTTTATGTTAAAGATCTTGCAAAAAAAAAGTCATTTGCAATATATGTCCATTAACAGATCCTACTTTTTCCCCGATATATCCCCTCTTGTATGGGGGTATCCCATCCTCAGTTGTTATACACGACCTGTTTAAAAACTCTCCTGATGGCGCCAGCTTTTTCTATAGCTACAGACCGTTTCTACGCACCTATAGAAGCCCGTAAACAGCCCCTGAATCCAAAATGAACCAAGAAAACAGGACTGAGGTAAAATAAATCAATGTAGTGAGACTACCCCTTTACGTAGCTAGTCTACAACATGGCAGAAATCTGAATGTAACATACAAAAATAAGGGGATTTCATACAGTGTATTACTTACTGGTATGATGATATTGAAATTACACACTCACAAGTGCGTCATTTTAATGTGAAAATGACATGCAATGGTTCAAGGAGATTTCTGCCTCATATTCTTAAATGTTTTACTGCACTTCACGTGAAAGAACTGACAGGTCAAATCTTTTCATGCACGCTCAGAAAAAAAACAAGAGTAAAATACCGTCAGTAATGATGCAAAATTTTTACATTATAGTCTGTGAGAAGTGTATAAAACTTTTCTTTAGGTGTTTTTGGGAAAAAATAAAAGATCCTGCCAAATACCCATGTGACATTCCAAAACTAAAAATTCAATGACTTTTTTTATAAACCTGCAAATGTAATTTTTCTTTGGCATAGATTGTCAATGCCACCTTCATTATTGATGGTCTTTCAAGGATATGATTTGGGGGTTTAAATTCTCCATAGTCCTGCATGTTACTACGTCTGATTATTTTTGGGGAAAAATATTTCAAAATGAAAAATTACAGACAACTGTTGAAGATTTTTTTATTTCTCAAGATCTGACGTACATCATTTTTATTTTGTCATAACTGTACTGATCTTTTTTCTTGCAGGAAAAAGGGGCATGTTTTGCCGAAAGTTTGGTGCCATACACTTTTCCTTACATTTACTTTACCTGAAAAAATTCATTTGAAGTCTACTGGACCTAAAGGTTTTGATATCCCCCCTACAATGGGGTATAGAAAAACTCCCTCCAACCCTAAATTCTTTTTCCCGGGGCTTAGGAAAGATAGGTGAACATGTCTATGAAAATATACCTGACTACAGTTATAAATTCAGGGGAACACTACAATAATCCTTTTCACACAAAATGTGGAGTCTATACACAAATTCTTGGTGTAGACATCAAGCCATAGTTTTGCAAAAATTCTAGAGTATGGGAACTTGACAAAAAGTTGGTTCATAATTAGATTTCAGATGTTTATAGATGCACCTCAACCACTGGGACATGCACCTATCTTGAGAACAGACCCTTTTGGGCATAAGGGACCAGAATCCATTTTCAAAACGGTGTGCGTTTTCTCCTTTCTCTATCATAAAACCCCCGTACAAGACTCAGTTCTCTACCTCTATCCCTTTTAAACCCTTATATATCACAGAGCTCAACTCCCTCTTCTATCATATAACCCCGATTAAAAAGAGCTCGCTCCTCTTTCTATCATAAACCCCTTATATCACAGGCTCAGTTTCTCTCCCTATATATAACCCTATTATCCAAGCCAGTTTTTCCTCTATCAAAATAACCCTATATATCACAAGTTCAGCTCCTCCTTCATATAGAACCCTTTTATTTACACAGAGCCAGCTTCCTCCTCTATCATATAACCCAATATCACGAGTCAGCCCCCTCCCTCTATCATTAACCCTATTATCACAAAAATTTTTTTCCCCCCAAACTATCATAAAACCCCGTAAATATCAGAGAGTTAGTCTCCACTATCATAAATTTTTAAATTTCACAGAGCCAAGCTCTCCCCTCTATCACTACGATCTAGTAAAAACCCCCTTTCCCCTTTAAGGAATTTAGCTGATCGATTTTATATCTTCCTTGTTTCAACCATTTAAAATTTACAATATTGATGGACTTACTGATGTATGACCCTTATAAGGCTGTTCCATGCACAAGTTTTCAAGAGCAGTCAGGTTCTGTATGGATGTAATCATAAAGAAATTGAAAAACACATATTTTTCATTTTCTTTAAATTACAATTTCCCCACTTTGTAAAGGGACTCTCGTCATCAGCCTTTACTTTATGATTTTCTTCCTCTTACTTTTCGATGTGAAATTAAGAAACTACCTCGAAAGTACAAACCCCCTCAAAGGCTGGTTTTTTGTGATGCTGTTTCCTCTTTCCATCCCTGTTTTTTTTTCATATTGTGTTCATATACAAAGAACTAATAGCCGGGTAAAGAACGCACAAGAAATCTTTGGGAAAAAAAAATTAAATCTTTTATTTTGCTTTTTGTATGACGGATGCCCACTTTGGTTGGAAAGTCACAGCAAGAATGTTTGTATCTGCAATAATAAAGGATCCAAACCAATGTCTCTGTCTCTGTCATTCATAGCTTGTTATTCATGGTAAAGTATATGTGGCATGTATTATTAAATCATACCTCCCAACTGTCCCTATTTTGGAGGGACAGTCCCTATTTTTAACCCTTGTCCCTCTGTCCCTCTTAGTTCTATAAATGTCCCTCTTTTTCATTTAGGAAACAGATTTGCATCAAAAAACTATCTTGCTGTAAAAAGTATCTGATTGCTTCCTCACTATATATTACATAACAACTTACTTAATCTCATCATTGGATACAAAGCAATCCTGAAAATGTGTACCTTTTTGCCTGTCTAAAAAGTTGGCATGTATGTGTGGGGGCGTGGTTAGAGGCGTGTCTTGGTGTGATGTCATGTTTTTGGGTGTGGTTAGAGGCTTGGCCTGATGTATCCCTCTTTGCAATCTCTAAAAGTTGGGAGGTAAGATTAAATCATTGTTAACATTTATAACAGAGCCCTTTAGTCTGTCACTTTATATTTTTGTGGCAAGAAAAATGGGCCTTACATCTAAGATTTACTTTTCGGAAATGAACTGTAACACCAGTTGCCACAATAGGATTGGCTCTGGATAGACTGGGGTGCAGAGTCTGAGGAATATCCCTGTTTTTTAACCCTCACCAGGAGGTAGGACATTTCTTGGAGAGATTCCTAGATTCCGGTCCCCAGATTAACCTCTCATTGATATAATTAGTGTTGATCAGTAACCAGTAATAAGATCAGAAACAGAACCAAGGGTGGTCACCAATAGGTCAGATAAAATGCAACAGGCCAGAGAACAAAATATCAGTGTTGTCAGATACAAAGCCAAGGCTCAGAGCCAGAAGTACAGTTATAAGAACAAGATGAACAATTCAAAGGGTGAAGACAAATGGTCTCTGGAAACAAGGCTGGGGTCTAGGTCAGGATCAATCTGTATCTAAATCTCAACAGAAAAGGCAAAGGTTGATATTTTGATCTGGCGGCAAAGTATGGCAGGTAGACTCTCCTGTAAATAGGATACCAGGCCTTACATCATCAGTAGGGACTGGTTGCCAGGATGATGAGAAAAGCTGCTGTCAGATCCAGCAAGCTTTCTCACTAGATTCTTAGCAGCAGCCAAACAAAATTGATATCTTAACCATAAGGCCATCAGCATGCCAATTCTTAGTTCATAATTTCATCAAACTATATACACCCAAAGGCCCCTTCAAGCAACCTTTGTTACAGTGAGTCCCGTGTATCTTAATTGCCTCCCTTTTTTAAGAATGGCAATACGATTGCCAACGCATCTCAGACGTGGAACTTGTTGCAATATTTGGAATTTAAATTGGGACACCTGATGGCCTGCATGTGTGAAATGATATGAAATAGGTAACCACTCTTCATGGCACCCTCTGGTGGATTTGTGTGATGAGATCCTGTCTTTTATGATTTTATTGACTGTTTTCGCCTATGTAAATCAGTCCACAAGAGCATATTATAAGATAAACAACAAATGACGTATCGCATGTATGGTAGCTTCTAATTTTGCAAGATTTACCACTGTGTGAGTGATATATGGTTGGAGCAATGACCACAGTGGAGGCACGGGAAGGTGCCCTGTCTCCGAGGAAGGAATGTGGTGTGTGTGGAGGTTTTAAATACAGACTCTATGTCAGCTGTGATGATGGAATCTCAGATATTTCTGGCTTTTTTTGAGGCAAATGTGAACTTGAGAACAGAATTCAGGGATCTTAGGAAAGCTGTTATGTATAATGGGTCAGTGTCGTCATATACATTGTTGGATTTAGGGCATGAATGGATGGTAAGTGTGTATGAAATTGAGTCTAAGTAGGTGCGGACCAAAGTAACAGTTGGTAGTAAATATTGATAGTCTAGTGAGATGTTTTGGGTAACCTTTCTCTCGAAAATCATCAGACATTTGTTGTAATCGTAAGGTTCTCATTTTGGAGTCTGATACAATGCAATTTACTCTAGTGAACTGGGAGTAAAGTAGAGAATCCTTTACATGGGAGGGGTGGCAACATGTAAATTGGATCTGGGAATTAAGAAAGGTTCGCTTAGTGTAGATGTCTGATGAAATCAAGCCTGTTTCTGATTTCAGAATTGATGTGTCAAGAAAGTTGATATGTTTGGTGTCCTGGTGTATGGTAAATGGTGGACTTGGGAGTGAGGAGTTGATGTCGTGGTAAAAGAACATAAGAGAATCCATATTGTCTTGCCAGATACAAAATATCTCATCGATATAACGGTACCATAGAGATGCTTAGAGATAGAAGAGACTTTGTGAATATACAAATTCTTGTTCAAATGATGATATAAAGACACTGGCATAAGGCAGTTCTGCATTCAACCCCATCGCTGTGCCCCTCTTCTATAGTTAAAACATGTCACCTGTTAGGAAATAATTGTCAGTGAGTACTATGTGGGATAGTGGAACAGCTGCACTGCGTTTACTCAGTAAAATCATATGTGTGACTTATCATTGTAAAGTATTCTGTTGCATCCTGCTGTTTGGCCACAAGATGCCACTGTTTCTGGTTTCTGGTGTATGCAAATGAGAGACTTGTGATAACTGACACAAGGCAGTAGCCATTTTGAGCAGAAGCAGGAAAAGACACAGAGAGATCAGGAGAGGACAGATATGATAGTTCCTGAACTGTGAGCTGCCCCAGAGAGAGAGAGGATTCTGGCTGTCTAGATTGATACTGTTGGCAAGGAAAGTCAGAAGGGATGTCCTGCAGGAGACAGAGAGAAGCATCCACAATTTTGGATGATCGACTCCATCGGCCGGGATCAGCAACTCTGAGCAGTGACTGTCAGCAAACCTAAGGTACCTACCCGGGTCAAAGAACGCGTGCACGACAACGAACCTAGGACTGTTTGCAGGCCTGTAGTTAGCTTAGTTAGAGCAGGTTTTGTTTCAGGCCATAAGTATTTACCCAAGTATGCCCCCCTGATTCAGGACATCAGTCGGGGCTTGCTATAGCACTGTTATTTATACAACTGGTTCGCCTGTGATAGAATCTGTATTATATGTATATAACTCGGAATAGCGGGTAGAGCTGGTTAAGCTGTAAGCTGTTGTACTGCACCGTGAGCGTGCATTTGAACGGCACCACACACGATCATTCCTGCTTTTTGTATGGTATTAAAAGGTAAATGGTGTTCGGACTTTCCGTACCCCCATGGATAGGTAAACTTATCGTGCATTCCGAGGATACACCTAAGGTGGCGCGATATGCAGCACAGGGGTCTTGGGCACAAGTTTGTACATAAGTGTTAAGGGGATTTGTTCACCATACTTTCCTAAAAAGTTCAGTAAACCATACTCTTGTACGTGCCACAATACATTGTGTGAACATAGCCTAATGGGGCTTTCACCTGGCGCAGTTTTAACTGCGCTCCAATTAAACTGCCTTTATTACCAGCAAGCATTTTTCACTTATCTAAACTATTTGGGGAGTGAGTAATGATTTAGTGTGTTTGTAATCCACAAGACTTCAAACACAGTAATTGATTACTTACTTTACAACACCTTTCTGAACAACTGACAACTGAAAGAAGCGTGCTGGTAATAAAGGCAGTTTAATTGGAGCACAGTTAAAACTGCACAAAAACTGCGCTGTGTGAAGCATCCTAAAAGCTTCTTTATTAATCAACCTATCTAGCTAAAAAGAAAGTGTCCAAAGCAGACAACCCCTGTAATCAAAAGAACCAAATTGTTACCAACACTAGTACTGCAAATAAGCTTCCCCCACCAAAAGAAAGTAAATTGTTTTAACCACTGGAGATAAGTTCCCTGTAAGTCAACGTCCAGCCCACTAAGGAGCCTTAAAATATAACTGGAGATTACAGTCAAAAAAGAAATTCTTTCAAAACGAAGAGTCATCTAAAGACAGCTATTTCTTGCCCCTCATCAGTAAAGAATATCGCACTGGCTTGATAGATGAAAGGACTTTGAGGTATCCTTTGTGAAGTTTTATCTCTCCTTGCAGAGACTAGTATCAAATGTAGAGTCTTAAGCTCTGTTCACATGGGGTAATTTTAGCATGCATTTCGCCACGTATTTGTGCTCTATTATGGGTGAGATGCATGCCGAAATTATGGTAATCCATAGTTCTCATAGAGAACTATGGATTACGCCTCCTCTCCCTGCTTGTACAATACGATCGTATTGTACGCGCGGGGAGATAAGTGACATGTCAATTACTTGCGCCGAATACGTGCCGCGAGTAATGAATGTCAATGGGGCTGGCGGGCTGCCGGCCCCCACGTGCCGCAAGAATATGCGCGTATTAGCATGAGCTCCCAAAACACGCAATGTACTGCGGCGCCGTGGGTAATCATAAGATTTTATCATAAAAACCATTAATAACAGCAGTTCTATATGCAAAATACATTAATAAAATCCCATTATTTAAACTTT
>JAODAL010032166.1:0-47369 GCA_025379985.1 Phyllomedusa bahiana | reverse complement strand
CTGTTGATAAGCCTGTTATGATTATAAAAAGATGATCTGAATTTTGAGATATTAGCGCAGCAAAGACATTAATAGTGTTAGGTAGTGGGTTTTTAACATCACTTTGTTAATTTTTTCTTTTTCTTTTTAAAAAATGATTGGGGTTAATTTTATTTTTGCTCTCATTGTTATCTTCAACTGAAATTTGGAGAGTTATAACTTGGCTTATTAAAGCTCTTTTTGGGGGGTTGTGCGGGCCATTTTCTCCCCTGGGCTTTGGCGTACTAAAAAAATTATAGCCTCAGTCAAAAGTGCTTTGTAGTTTATCAAGAAAAAAGAAAAATTTAATAAATTTGGGTTGGGGAAAAAATTAATAACCTCTGGGGTGGCTAAATCACGGGGGTTTCAGCTAAAATTGGGGACCACTGAAAAAAATAACGTGTTGGCAAAAAAATTACATTAAAACTGAATGTAAAAAATAAAAATTTAAAAGAAGCATATGAAAAAGATAGCTGCCCCCATTTCCAAGATGGCGATTTTTCAATTTTGGGGTTTGCTGCGTTAAAAATTTCCATTAAGCTGAAATTGCGTAAAATTGGGGGAGGGAATAAACAAAATCCCCCTTGTTTTCCCCAAACCCCTGCCCCCCCGGTTTTTTCTTTCAGCTCCCTGCCAAACCTCCCATTATTTCTGTACCATTTAAATAAGTCCAAAATTTCGACCCGGAAAGAAAAAACCCAACCCCCCTTTTCTTCCTGGGCCATATTTGTAGTCCTAAGCAACCCAAAAGAACCCGGGAAAGTTCCGGGGGTGAAGTTAAACCCGGGGCCATCTTGAACCCAAAAACTTCCACTCCCACCTCTCCTCCGGAAATTCCTGTCCTTTAATGTAAACATTGATTAACGCGGGATAATTTTTTTCCCACACACCGAAAAACAAAAAAACAACCACCCCCGAAACCATTACCCTTGTTCACGTTCTGGGACACCCTTCCTCTATAGCCCTTTTTGACTTTCATGTAACGAGGGGAAAAAGGGGGAGAGGAAAAGTTGCCATTAGCTACAGGATGCCAGGACCCACATCTGCAATCCAAATTAAGGACTCCATTATTTTTCCTATTGCTCACAGCACACAACGTGCTCTGGAGAGGACACATTACTCAGAACACCCCTTTACTTCCTTGGGATACTGCCCACGGTCCTATCATCAAACTCCACACAACATGTCACCATGGACAAACTACTCGTAACCCTAAGGTGAAATCTCGACCCTAAAAGTGAATCCAAATCACCTGACGTTTGTACATTCATTACCTCAAATTTGGGACACAAACACCACTCCTTAACCTTCATTTATGGGGGACATTGTATTCAGGATACTATGGCATTGTCAATCCTGAAAAATGGCCATCCTGCGGCATCGTGGTAGCATAGCGGCACAAATGTGTTTGAACACGGTGGTAGAGAGATTACAGCTATCCTGCGATGACTTCAGTTCACATTCTGGTGGCGTGCCTTTTCCTGTGTCCACTGTACTCGTCACTTGAGCAGGCAGATTAAACTGTGATTACATTATCCATGCTGTTGGATAACGTATCCCATGACACTTGTGTTCAGCTGCTGAAAGAAACTATACATAACGTATTTGAAAGTGGCCCAACAACTAGTTCAATCGCTGTCCATACCCCCTTTAATCTTCTTGCATCCTGCGTTCCCACCAATGTCACCGCACTACTTGAGGCACAAGCCAATTCCTCCAGTACGTGAAATACGGATAGAGGTACAAACAGACGCTATGGCCCAAATGTCCTGAAGACTACATGGCTCTCCCTTACTCAAACCACAAACTCTCGCCAGGACAACTTCACCCTTACTCACAAGTAAATACCTCCAGTTCCGTTTTGCAAAACTAACACCCACATTCCGCCACCACCAGAACCAGACTCATTCATAGGACTTACCCCTAGCTCCGCATCACCACCAACCACCACCATCACCATCCTCAGCCCACTGATTCTTTTTTTCTGCCGGTTCTAACCTTCTCATCCATCGCGCCAGCCACAATACCCCCCAGATCAACCAATCTACGTGCCTTTTACACCCGAACAATCAATAAATCTACTGACACCAAATGCCAGACCCTGAGAAAAATCCCTATGGCATGTTACCGTGGCATCAGCCAGATACAGAAGGACATATACTGCCCCTGGAAAGATCTTATACCATGTTGCCAGCATCAAGGCTGGGGATTACTTTTGGGCCCTATCATCAAATCAGCCCAACAAGAAGACACTGTTGAGGAACCAGTGCTTACCTCATCTGGGGAGAGTTCTGCTGCCGTCGTCTTCATTCTTGGGCAAAGGAACATTTGGATGAGTCCCTCATCATATCTTCCAATTCAACACAGAGTCCCTACAGAATCCGAGGAGAATTTTAACACCAGATGTCTGCAATATTCCAGGAACCATGATTTGACATGAACTCTAAAGCTCACAAAATCCTCTTTTCAACGGCGTTTGTTATAGGTTTACATAAAACCCCATTTGGGACTTTGAAACTAATCGAGCAAAATATGCAGAGATATCGGAATCAACTTCTTTCCATTGCTAAGGCACAGACTGATTCATCCCAAAAGTTAAAGACGGTTCTAATGTAACCCTAATACAAGAGCCCCACTGGGCTCTATAGCTTCAGCCATACACCAAATTCTACAATCAACTAATGCAAGTTTTTCCCTGGGTTCAACTACCGACTCCTATCGAGATAAACGGTTTTCGCGACCTTTCCAGAGCGCCACAACCACTGCGACAAAGCCGAAAAAACTCCCCCCCACCCCACCCCAGAAAAACTTGTTTTACTTACTGCAACCGATCCGGACATATCATGAGGCATAGCTGCCTAAACTTGTGACGACAAAAGGAATCTTGCTACCAATGACACAACACCGCAATACCCTCAAAGCATATATCAATTCAACTCAATATCACTTTTATGGTCTTCAACCATCAGATTCAACCATCAAACCAACGCAGACCTCAGTCCTACAATAATAAATCCATTCACTTGACCTCGAGTTACCACCATAACCATAGACAGTAACCAACAAAGGCATCAATCCTCAAGATCATCTTATCCCCTTTTCCAACCTCACGACACTCCTAATCGTCCCTCAACATAGGATTCCGACAAACCTATGTCTACAGTTTTTCTGAATGCTTCAGAGAACACCACTGTTAGTCATTCTGAACCAGTGTTGACCGTCAATCTTCAAATTAAGTTCTGAAAACTTATTTTTCCCCCCCCCCGTTGGGGGACATTCACCGGACGTCATACTTTTCCCTGACTACATTTCATAGCGTTGAAGTGGATGGAACGACCAAATCAGACATCGCAGAACCTATCCTGTGCCAATTGGACATCATGGATGACTCCTGTCTGACTACTTATCTCTCCTACTTACCCACTAATCTGTATTGAAAGTCTGATCTTCTGGAAAAACGATGACTGCTACTAAACAGATATGAGGTCTATCTGGAATGTATTTGACTACAATACTCCAATTTCACATGCAGCTCTACAAGCGTCCCTGCGCTTCACAATGTTTTAACCACATCTAAGTAATACCTTCTGAACTTTTGACACAAGTACCTTGTCCTGAAGTTTGGTCTAAAGGTCCCTGAATGATGTCAGCATCCTTCCAGTCTCACCTGATACATGTTTTCTTGAAAGAGGTGCTAACCACCCCCTCTACACTTACCTCAATATCCCCTTAAGCATGATCAAGAACAATCTCTGGAATCACAAAATCAGACAATCCCTGGATAATGCGGTACTCATCCAACTGCATTTCTCCTTCAAATACACCTCGTTTACCCTTTTCACAAGAAAACAGTTATCCCCTGGAGAACCTCCAAAATACCTTTTTTTAGTTTTTTGTATTTTTTTTTTCGTTTGGTTCAGGACTCAGGAGCAGTCCATTGCTGTCACACAGATTATATGACACACATCCAAGCTCAATGGTCGTTCTAGAGAAAGTTTGTATTCCTCTGAGATTGCATATCACAGGGGACCAAACACTCTTAACCGATGATCGGGAAAAAGCTGTGATGCTCATTTCTTCCCGAACAATCTAAAACCAACTTTAAGGATTTCTAGCCTCGTCACTTACTGTCGTCAATGGATACCCAATGCCTCCAGTCTTATCAAGTTTTATATGATTATTCAAGGACAAATATTTACACCAATGAACTCTCACTTGAGGCACAAAAGTGATTTTCAAAGCCTGGAAAAACTAATCCTACATCTCCAGCTCAGGGAATCTCGGAATACCCACAGCTTTCCCAACAACTCTTCCTATTTGAAACTATGGCCAAGCTTCCGAAGTCTTGACACAAAAAACATGGAGAGATGTATGAGACCTCTTAGATACTATTCTTGCAAGTTAGAATCCTGTGCACGGACTGTCCCTACTTGCCTCAAGCTATCAATGCTGCACAATTACTTCTTGGAAAAAAAAACTCAAGACATCATTTTAAGCCATCCCGTCAATGTTTGGCCTCTTCATTAACTACAAGGGATCCCTGAAACAGTCGCAGCAACCTCAATCTTCAGTAAACGGCGCCATCCCGTATACATGCCCATTATTGATGCCTGAAAATGGTCACATTGAAGAGATGTACTACTCTCAACCCACCCACTCAGCTCCTCTCACAAAGGGGGAAGATGAAGATGAAGGTCTACCCACAGATGAAGACCAGACCCTGCCGAGGATGAACCTCTCATGACTACCTTGAAACAAATGGATGCTGAAACCTCCCATCTTCCCTACTGTCTCTCACATCCAAGATGGAGAACTCACCACCAATTTTTGGCACTTGGAATTATTTTCATCTACAGTGTAAATAATATTTTTTAATAGATTTGACTTTTACGAACGTGGCAATACTAGTTATATATCACTTTTATTTTTTTATTTATAAAATGGTGAAATGGGTGATTTCCACTTTTAGGGAGACTTGTATGACAACTGTCTAGGTTGAAGACTTTCTTTGTTGCCCATAGCAACCAATCAGAGCCGTCCTTTCATTTTTTCAGAGCACTATATGAAATTAAAGGGGAGCTCTGATTGGCTGTTATGGGCAACAAAGAAAGTCTTAGACTTGGTTTCATACATGAGGCTCTTAATATTTATTTTATTTGTAATATTTAGTCCCCATAGGGGAGAAAGAAACACATATCTCATCTTCAATGTTCAGTCTTACTATGTATTTTGTTTTAATCGCAGCAACAGCATAAAATGCTTTTTTACACAAATACATCATCACAAATTGCAACAAAATGTGAACCCTAACAAGAATATGAACCCCGACAACAACCCCAACCCAAATTTCAATCCTAACTCTAACTCTAACCCAAAACCTAACCCCAACAGCAACCCTAACCCCAACCCTGTAAGAACCCCAACAAGAATCTGAACCCCCAACCCCAACAACAACCCCAACCCTAATTCAACCCTAACAACAACCCTAACTCCAACCTTAACCCAAACCCTAACCCCACTAACAACTCTAACCACAACTATAATCCTAACCCTAGCATTCAGACATAGCACTTGGAGCAGTATGAAAGGTAAAAAAAGGAAGGGGCAGCAACGGGGGCAGACATGACTGCTGGCAGCATTGCAGACAGTCATTGCAGGTAGCATGGGAACAGACATTGCAGGCAGCTCGGGGACAGACATGATTATTGCGGGCAGCATGGGTAAAGACAGGGCAGGATAGCGTCCACTGAGCCCACAAATAAGAAGTCCTTTGTGGACCACCTGGCAGCCCATGGCAGGACCCAGGGGTCCATTGACCACTGGTAGAGAACCCCTGAGATCGCTGCAGCAACTAAAGTGTTAACAGCAGGGATGGAGCTGGCTCCATGCCTGCTGTAAGCAGCAGCTGTTGGCTGTAATGAACAGCTGCAGCCCAAAGCTGTACTGTGTTGGGCTGGCAGGAGACTGGAGAGCAGGGGCGTAACTTTGGTTCAAAAAGTGGGGGAGGGACCAATTTTCTCTCTCATCCCCTATCTTCCTATCCTTCCCTCCCTCCTTGACTCGCCTTCCCTTTCACTTCCCCTCCCTTCCCTTCTCTCCCCTCCTCTCCCTGCAGTGAAGCGGCCCCTCTAACCACACTAGGAGGTCTAAAGGAGTGCTGTGAGCTCCCCCAGCAGGTCCGGACGGAGTCCTTATGGCAAACACTTTTGGTGCAATCCGTAAGGTTATGAGTGGCTCACTAATTACTAAAGTTTAGAGCCGGACTGGGACTAAAAAGCAGCCCTGGCAATGAGACCGAACCAGTCCACCTATAATATTTCCCCCTCTAGATGGAAATAAAAAATGTTGTGCAATGCAGCAAATTTCGCTTAACTCCTCCCATACCCCATAAATTTGTTATACACACAAGAGAATGAGGAAAATAAAAGAACCCAATCTCGCTGTACCCCTAGGAATTACTTATGTCACATACTGCACCCCAAAATTTATTTTATTGCATACCATACACCAGAAATTACATCACCCCAGAAATGAATTATATTACACATGGGAGCCACAGAAATTACATTAGTAACTGCACCTTAGAAATGAATTGCACATTGTACTCAAGAAATAATATAATTCATTATACCCCAAAAATCTATTATTACACACTGAACATTAGAAATGAATTACATTACTCACTGTACTAGAGTTTTAACAAAAACCCAATCCCCCCCAGAGATTAATTAACACCATAGCCCGAGACCCCAATTTTTACACCCCATACACGGGGAATTAAATTAAACATTTTGTCCCCCAAAGTTTAAAACATTAAAAACCCCATATCCCGGATATTAAAATTATCCCCCTTGTACCCTGTAGTTTTACTAAAATTACCCACTGTCCCCAGAGATTAGTTTTTTTTTTTTTTTACCCCCCCAGTTTTCCCTCCCCTTTATTAAAAACTACCCCAGAGTTTAAAATTTAACATACTGTCCCCCAGGGGGTTCCAATTACAAACCCCCCCAGAGATTATTACTTTGGCCACTGTACTCCAGGGGTTTTTATTTGAAAAAGGAAACCCCTGGAAATTTTGTGTTTTGTATTTTTAATACATAATTTAAAAAAGGGAAAAAACATTTGGGGGTTTGGGTTCAAAAGCCTTTTTTTTTGGGCCCCAAAAACGGGTTTTCCCTTTTGTGGCTTTTTTGAAAATTCGGTTTGGAAAATGCAGAATTTCGAAGAGAAAAGGGCCCCAGTTTTGCCTGGGGCCCGGTTTTCTCCCCCCTTTTCCCATTATTTGCGGGTTAGTGCATAAAACACCTCAAAGAATTCTTTGTAGCCCCTACGGTTAAAAAATTTGAAAATACCGGGGGTTTAAAAATAAATTTGGTCTTTAAAAACCCAATGCATTAAATTTTACATGGGGTTAAGGGAAAAACCCAGTTTCCCCGGTTTGGGAGCCAGACTGAATCCACCCCAGAACCCGGCATTCAAAATCTCTGCATAAATTTACCCAAAATTTTAGGATTTGTTCACAGGGCAATAGCGGGGCCCCTACCTGGGGCCCCTCTGCTATATGCCGTGTGTTTTAAAAGTAGGTATTGACCAGTCCCATTTCCCAAAAAATTGCTCCCGGGGCCAGCCCTTTTCATTTTCTTTTTTCCCCGCTTTAAATGCAGGGAAGTTGGACATGGTAAAACACATGGCTGTAAAAGTTTATACACATTCACATTTTCAGTAAAAAACCTATTTCACTTTCCCACCCCAAAAAACGCCTGGCACCCTTTTTTCCCCAAAATTACCGTGTCCGGGTTGTCTGGTCCCATTTGGCATTCGGAAAAGAGTTCCCTTTTTTCCCTTGAAGAGGGCGGGAGCATGGGGGGAAGTGGTATACGAGGGGGAAAAAAAGGCCACGCCCCAGATACAGAGTGTGTGGACTGTAAGCAGCGTTCTGTTTTGCTAAAATTTAATCCCCTGCGGGACCCCCTTGCTCAAACCAATCAGGGCGCTCCCCAATCTGCCGGGCCATTTAAAGGGCCCTGCCACCTATTTCTTTTCCCCCCAATGCAAAAGAAATATGGAAGAAAAGGTTTAACAACTTCTTCCCCCTCTGTGTCTTACCCTCTGCACTTATTCTATGCTTTCATATGAATTTTTTTTTTATTGAAGTGGCAAAAAAATTTGGGGGGGCCCTGGCCCCCCCCCAAAAAAAAAATGGGGGGGACCAGCCCCCCTCCCCCCCCCCCTTTTTAAAGGGTTAAACCTATGTGGGGGGGGGTTTTTAAATTAAATCCACGGGCTGGCTTCCCGACCATTGCCAACCCCCATCTCATGGGGCCCGGCCCATTACTTTTGAACTATAAGCTGCACCCTCATTTTCCCCCCAGATATATAGTCCAAAAAATACAGTAAGCTTATTCCCGACAGAACATTTCGTCCGTGGCGCTCTGCAGCAGAGACTTCTATTTATTGTGCTGGCCCATATGGAATCTAGAAGCACAGGCCAAAAAAATGAAAATGGACATTGACAAAAAATTCCTCCTGCATCTTTGAGGGACACTGTGCGGGTTCCTATCCCTGACATAGACAAAGGGCGCGGTGATCCGCAAAATCTGTTGGCAGTTGTTATGGATATAACAGAAGACAGCTTTTACCGACTTGGAACGGTGTGAGAAATTTTGAACCAACTCTATGCAAGATCAAAAATTCAGGGGTTTCTTAAAAAAGGGCTTGTTAAAGGGTTTGGGAAAAACGTTTCTACCAAACAAAATTTCCCCTCTTCGATCCATGCTTTGCTCATTTCCAAAGGAAGGGGCCCAAAGGGTTTTTTGAGGTGTTGTTTTAGGGCTAATGAGTACTTTTGAGGGTTTTGGGGAAGTTTTCGAAGTACTAGCCCCCCTTCCTTAACATGGTTTTAAACCCAATTTTTCTGAAGAAGGGGGCTATTTAATCTCGGAAAAGTCCCCTTTAAAAAATATATTTCAGTTAGCCCCCAAAAAAGGTTTATCCCCCTGATTTTTCACTTTCTCCCTACTTTTTTATGGCTAACAGGGTTAAAAAAATTTTAATATGGGGGTATGTGAAAGGGAAAAAAGGGGCCACTTTTTGGGAAAAATGTTTAGGTCTAAAATCACTTTTTGCCCCCCAGACACAATTCAGACCCCCCCTTTTCCATTTTATAGTGCTTGGAAAAATGAAAAGGGGGCCTTAATTGGTTGCTAGGGGCCCAAAAAAGTGGCTTTTGGGGCCCAAAACCCGTTTTCATAATGGGGCCAAAGTGCCAAAATAAAAAATTGTCTTTGCTTTGAAAAGAAAATTAAAGTGCATTTAAAAATTCCCAAATTGAAAAACGGGTTTGGGGGTTTCCCGCGGGCCCAAACGAAAACGAATTGTTTAAGCCACGCCGGGGAACGGGCCCTAAGTAGCCCCTGGTTTTTCCCCCCGAGCCCGCCGCAAAGGGGGGTTGGATTGGGCTCGGGTGAGGCAACCGGGTTTCGTTACCCTGACGTGACTTGCTTTCGATGGGGGCCCGGGTTACAGAGTGGTAAAAACCCCGGATCCAGGAGTGGTCGGGGACGGGCAGAAGGTACAGGGCAGGTGGAGGGGTTTCCCGTGGTCGAGAAAAGAAGACGGTCGGGGCGGCCCGGCAAACCAGGAAAGGCGGGGAAACCCGAAGCAGGGGACTGGTAAAAGGGGTAATCAGGCGGAACAGAACAAAATCTAAAAGGGCAAGGTTTAAGCCAAAACCAAAAAAATGGCCCAGAGAGTGCGGGGGGGGCGTACTACCTTAATAAACCAGCGGGCCATCAATAATAAAATTAAAAGGCGCCCCGGCCCTTTTAAAACATTTCCCAGTGGGCCCGCGGGGGCCCCCCCAAAGCGAGGGGGCCGTGCCACGGGGGTTTTGTCAGGCCGGGGGGGAACCAGGGGGGGGGAAATGGAAAAGTGGGGGGTTTCCTCCCCAGGGCAAAAGGGGACCCCGACTGGGGGAAAGCACACAGCACCGCGCCGGCCCCCGTAAGCGCCCGGGGAAACCGGGCCCGCGGCGCCCCCCGCCCCCCACCGAGCCCGTAAAAGTACCCCCCCCTTAGCCCCCCCCCTTTTCCCTTTTGGGGAATTTTTGAGAAAAGGATCAGGGGAAAAGGTTTGGCCCCTCAGGTTCCCATGAACGCTCCCCCGGCCCCGAACCCCTTTTTACAATCAAAAAGGGAAGAACCGCTTCCCCCTCCCCCATCTTTTTCCCCCGGGAAACCCCCCTTGACCTCAAAGATGTTATCGCTTTTGAAACAGGAAAAAAGGCCCTAAACAGTTTTAAGGGGAAAGGGTTTCCAGCACCACGGCTTGGGGGGGGACCCCGGGGAAACGGTTGGGATACTTTAGGGGTGGGGGCAACCCGGAACCCTTTTTGGAGAATGGGTTTCAGACCCCTTTTTGTCCCAAAAAGGGGGCCCCCAAAGTATTTTGGGCCCCCAACTTGAAATTTAGGCCCCTTTAAAAGGGATGTACTTCGGGGGAAAACCCCAAACCCTGTCCCCCCCGGGCTCCAAAAAAGGGGTTTGGGGGGGGGGCCAACTCCCCGGTTCCCCTGTCCCCTGACGTTTTGGTGGGGGCGGAGGCTCCTTTAGAGGGCCCTGCCCGTGTGAAGCCCCCAAGCCCACCCCTTGATGTAAAATTTTACTTGGGCCCCCACGGAAAGGGCCCAAGAGAGGAGGGTTTTCCCCAGAGGGGAGGCCCCTTTGGGCCGAGGATTTGTTCTAAACCCCAAAAAACAAACAAAAAAGGGGGAGGCCCCACCCGGGAGAAGTTCGGAACAGTTTTTCCCTGACGGCGGACCAAAAATGTGCCGAGTAGGTGCCCCCCAAATCCCCTTGGTTAAACCCTCTCTCCTGCCCCGTTAGTTTGCCGGGTGGTATGAAGATGAAAAAATCAGCTGAATCTGCAAACTAAACAGCAAAAAGCCCCCCAAAAATTTTTTGGCAATAAACTGGACCCCCCTGTCAGGAAAATTTATGCCCCCGGGGGGGCCCGTGCAAACGGAAAAAAATGATGGAAAAAAATTTTGGGGCCCCATTGGGGGGGCAGGGTTCCCCCAAAGGCCCAAGTGGGATAAAATTTAGCCATTTTGGAGAAGGGAAAAATAAACCGGTAAAACCACCCAGATGCCCGTGTTTCCAAGGTTGGGGGCCCCGGGGAGATCTGTGACAAAAATTCCATGGGACATGGGTCCGGGGTTTTTTTTCCGGCCCCGGGGAAAAGGAAACCCCAGGAGGCCCGCCCCCCGGTTTGAGGCGGGGAAATTTTTGGGCACAGGGGGACCCGGGCCCAAAGAACAAAGCCCCTAAAAATCTTGAGGGGAATTTGTTTGGGCCCCCCCCAATTTTTGAATTTCCCCCGGGAAACCAAAGCTGAAGGGGGGCTTATGGACCCCTGGGATGCCCCCGCCCCCAGTTGGGAAGAATGTCCAACCCCCGGATTCTGGGCCCCCAAAGGCGGGCCCCGGGAAAAAGGTCCCCCACCGGCCGGGTAGATGTTTTAAGACCCACGGGGGCCCCCATGAGGAGAAATTCTGGGGGAATTAAGTTTTGAAAGGGCCCGTTCTGACCCACATTTTTCCGGGGATTTTAGAAAGGGCATCCCCCCCAGAAAGTTTTCTCGGGCCCAAAAAGATCCCGGAAAATTTTAAAGCGGGCGAAAAAGAAAGGGTTCCCACCTGGTTTTTGAAGGGTTTTGGGGTGGGCCCTGCCCGGGCCCGTTGGTAAAGGAGATTTTCCCATGTTCCGGAAGTTTCAAAGGGGATGGGAGCCCCCCCCCCCCCAAGGGGCCCCATTTTCCCTAGAGCCCTACTTTTTGGGAGTTTTTTCCCGGTCCTCCAATAGAATATTTTCCCCCTCGGGCCTGGAGGAAAGGTCCTTAGAAAAAAAAATCACGGGCCCGGTCCCCAGTTTTTACAGGGGCCCGACTTTGTAAAAAAAGAGGACCGGCCCCCCCCCAGCCCCCCCCCGAAAAAAGCGTCCCCCTTAAAAAGGACGAAGGACGCTGCGGGCCCCCCCGGGCGAGACCCGGCCAAAAGCCAAAAAGAAAAATTTCGATTTGAGGTGTAAAAGGCCCTCTTTTGACCTTTGGAGGGCCAAGGTTTTTGGGGGTTGGCATTTTTCTTGCCCCCGGGGCCCCCTTTTAACCCAAGGGCCCCCAAAGGGTGGAGAAATGCGAGTTAAATTCCCTGTAGAAATTTTGCAAAAACCCCCAAGAAAATCGTTTTTTTTAGCCCCAAAGGCCCCCGGGGTGAGGCCCAATGTAAAACCCCCTGCAGGCCCAGTTAGAGGGTTTCCATCTGAGAACCCTGACCCGGGCCGACCCGTACCCCGGTTTGGGGCCCCAAGGGTCCCCGTTCAAAATACCCCCTTTTTTCCCAATTTGGCAAAAACCTTATGATTAATTCCCCCGGAGACGTTTGGCAAAAGGGGGACATGGTGGGGGGTGAAGTCTTTTTTTTTCCGGCCCCCAGAAGACCCCCCAAGGTTTGTCAATCCAAGTTAAACCCCCAATGACCCCAAACCCATAAAGGAGGTCGCGGAAGATTTTTTCGTTACGAAAAATTTTTGGAAAAAACCCGGGGCATTCCCAAAGGCCCAAAGGGCCCTTTTTAAACCAGTTTAATCAAAATGCCCATCCCCCCTGGCCCCCTTTTTGAAAGCCGTTTTCCCCCAAACCTCCGTTGCCCCTTTGGCCCCCCAATACGGATCAAAAATTGTACGTTTTCCCCGTAGGTAAAAACCTTGGAAAAAATTTTCCCGCGCCATTGCCAGGCAGACCCGGTTTACCCCTTTAAGAGACCCCCGGGGCCCCCCAGGGGGGGTATCGTTTTTGATAAGCCCATTTTTTTAAGCCCCGCCCGAAAACGAAAACGGGTCCGGAAGGTTTTAAACCCCTTTTTTTCGAAAAAAAAAAAAAAAACCCGGGCCCCGCCGATTGAAGAACTTGGTATGAAGCCCTTTCCCGGGGTTCTCCTGAATTTCGCCCCATAGCTTTGTTCCGGGCCCCGGGAAAAAGGGAGGGGGCCCCTCTGCCCCCCCGGGGAAGGGTACTACCGGGTTGAAAAGGCCCCAAATTGGGGACAAATCAAAAAAAGGCCCCGGTTTGGGGGCCGCGGTTTCGGCCGGGCCTTTTTCCCAAAAAAACCCCATCGGGCAAAGTTTTGGTTTCGGGGGGTGGGAAAGACCCGAAAAGAGGTTTGGGAAAAAGCCCTTTTCTGGAGGGGCCGGAAGGGCAAAACCGGAGAAGCGGAAGGAAACCCCCCGAGATGGCCCCCCAAGGGCCCCCAAGGAAAAATTTCCCCCGGGTTGTTAAGTCCAAGGTCGGGCTTCTGCTTCCCAAAAACCTTGGGGGGGCCCCAGGAGAAACTGGGGAAGGAAAAGAGGCAGCGACCAGCGTTTTTCCAGATTTTTCCTTGGGTAGAGCGCCTTTATCTTTTAGAAAGGGGGGCGCCTTTGAAAGAACCCAAAATTAAACACCCTTTAGGCATTCGCCCACAAACGGGGGGGCCGTTCATGGGTTTCTGAAAAGGGGTAAATGGGTGGCAAAAATTTTGGAGACCAAAAGCCTGGCTGACAAATTTCCCCAGCGGCCCCCCAAATCAAGGAAGGCGGTGGTTTGGAAGGTGTAGGGGAATGGTCAGGAGGAAAGGAGATGCAGCACAGCCCACCGGGGATGCCTTTTCCTTTTGCGAACCCAAATTTGGTCCCGGCGATTTTCCCGGGAAACGGGGAAGGACGCCCCAAATTAAAGTGGCCCAAAAAACCCCCCACGTAGAACCCATAACTGCCCAAAAAGGGCCCCGACGCTTCCCAAAGTATTTTCCGGGGGGCCCAAAAGTGGGCTTCTCGAAAAGTAAGGTTTAAACCCTCGGAACCCCTTTGGCAGGGGTTTCCCCGGGCCCCTTTTGGACAGGTGACCTTTTTAAAAGGCGGAGCTCTTTTTTGGGTCCCCTCAGCAAAACCAAAATTGTTTTTTGGGGAAAAAAACCCCTAAATTGTTCATCCAGCCGGTGACGGGCAGGCCCCGCCCAGCGACCCTTCTTTCCTTAATAGGGCCCCGAGGGGCCTTTTCCCCAAAAGGGTTTTCCCCAAAAGGGGGCCCCCTAATTATTCCCACTTCGTTCAGAGGGCAAGGGTGGGGAAAATTTGAAACGGAGTAGGGGACCCACTGTGGGGTCCCCGGGACAAAAGGAAGGGGGAGGCAAAACCCGCCCCCCCGCGGGGAGGGGGGCCCAAAGGTTTTCCCTCGAAGACGTTGGGGGAACCCCGGGGAGAAAGGTTGTGATTTCCCCGTTTTGGCGGATCTCCTCGGGTTCCTTTTGCGGGGTGGCCCAAGCCCAAGGCTTCCCCCGAAAGGGGGCCTAATAACGAAAGCCCCCTTACCCCCGCCCCGGTGGGGGGAAAATGGTGACCCAAAATCTCCGGGGTGGATGGAGCATACCCAGTTGAACCCAACGGTTTTCCTGGGATCCCCAAATCAAGCGTGCCCCTGAAGGGGCCCATTTGGCAGAGAAGGTCTGGTTACAGGTGAAAAACGGGGGAAGGCCTTTCCATGGCTGCTAGTGGCCCCAATTACCCCCTGGAACTGCGGGGGCCGACAGAAAAGTCGAAAACGCCCCGGAAAAAGGGAAAAGGGGTTTCCCCTGGCGGAACCCAATGGCCCGTTTTTTATGTAAGGGGTTTTTTGGTGGCCCAAACGAAAAACAAATGTTAGCTAAGCCAACCCCGGGGGAAAACGGAGTTAAGTAGCCCCGGGTTTTTCCCAGGGGGCCCGCCGAAAAAGCGGGATGGATTTTTTTTGGGGCCCCCGGAGGGGGTACCAGGTCGTTACCCCTAAAGTGACTTGCTTGAAAATGGCTGGGGGGGGGTCCCAAGTGGTACAAATCGTGATCCGGGGAAGGGTCGGGGACAGGCAGAAGGTCAGGGCAGGCGGAGAGGTTCGTGGGTCAGAGACAGGCAGATTGTCAGGGCAGGCGGCAAACAGGCAAGGTCAGGAAACGTAAGCAGGCGGACTGGTACACGGGTAATCAGGACGGAACAGCAACCACTCTAAAAGCAAGGTAAGCACACCAACAAAATGGCAGAGGAGTGTGGGGACGTATACTTTTTATAGAACCAGCGGCCGTCAATAATCAATTTAACGGGCGCGCGGCCCTTTAACCAGTCCGCCGTCGGCCGCGCGCCCCAAGAAAACGGGCACGTGCACGGCGGTTGTCAGAGCCGGAGACAGGAGGGGGGGACTGGTAAGTACGGGGTTTCCTGCCCAGAGGCAGAAGGACCACGGTTGCGGGCAGCCGGACCCCGTAAGCGCCGGGGGACGGCCGCGGCGCCGAGCGCCGTGACAGCCATTCTAGCCTTCCGTGCTGCATCAAATAGTAGGTCATGACAATTCTGATTCTTTTGTTCTTCCAGTAAAAATATCCTATCATGTGGTCATTTTGTAGTTCTTCTTTCATTTTTAGACATAGTAGAGGACATGCATGAAAACTGTCTAGGTCTAAGACTTTCTTTGTTGCCTATAGCAACCAAACAGAGTTTTCCTTCATTTCATATAGTGCTCTGAAAAATGTAAAGGAGAGCGCTGATTGGTTGCTATGGGCGACAAAGAAAGTCTTAGATCTAAGCACTTTTCATACTGTTGTCACAAAATATCTTTCCATTCTGGACATTGCACACTTTGCCTAAAATGTACTTGTCATTCACTATAATGCCTAGGTAATGTATAGAATGCCTAGGCAAAGTATGTAACATTGAAGATATTTCATATTAGTATATATATCTACTACATAGTATAGTATATAGAATTGAAACCATGAGTTTACATGCACTATGTAAAAAGATACATATGCATGTTCTTTTCACTATCTGAAATGAAATCAAAATATACCTTACCCATTTTAGGTCAATTAGGATTACCAAAATTATTTATATTTGCCAAATGCAGAATAATGAGAGAGATACTTTTTAAGGCATTTTTACTTTTTTTCAAAGTCAAAAGTTAACATACCTAGGATTACTATGCCTTTAAACAATTTTGGACAGCCCATATGATGATGTCATGTCTTTGGAAGCTTCTGATAGGTTTAATGACAACATCTGAGTTAATTTGAGACACACCTGTGGATGTATTTTAATTCCCACCAAAAACACATTGTTTCTGTGTGTAACATTAGGGGAAAGTCTAAAGAAATCAGCCAAGATATACGGAACAGAACTGTGGACTTGCACAAGTCTGGATCACCCTTGGTGCAATGTACATATACCTGAAGATGCCTCGTTCACCTGTACAAACAATTATATGCAAGTACAAACAGGTTGGGAATGTCCAGCCATCATACCATTCAGGAAGGAGATGATTTCTGTGTCTCAGAGCTTAACGTGCTTTGGTCCAACATGTGTATATCAACCCAAGAACAAAAGCAAAATACCTTATAATGATGCTGGCAGAAGCTAGTAAGATTGTGTCATTATCCACAGTGAAATGAGTATTGTATAAAAAAGGCCTGAAAGGCATCTCTGCTAGGAAGAAGCCATTACTCCAATAGAAACATATAAAAGCCATATTAATGCTTGCAAATGCACACAAGAACAAAAGACCTACATTTTTGGAGACATGTCCTGTGGTCTGACAAAACTAAAACTGAACTGTTTGGCCATGATGACCATTGCTACGTTTGGAGGAAAAAGGGAGAAGCTTGGAAGTCTAAGAACACCATCCCCACTGTAAAACACGGGGCTGGCAGCATCATGTTGTGGATTGTTTTGCTGCAGGAGAGACTGGCGCACTTCACAAAATAGATGGCAGCATGAGGAAAGAAGATTAGGTGGCAATGCTGAAACAACATCTCAAGACATCAGACAGGAAGTTAAAGCTTGGGGGGCAATGAGTCTTCCAGATGGACAATGACCCGAAGCATAATGTCAAACTGGTTACAAAGTGGCTTACGGATAACCAAGTCAATGTTTTGTCCATCACAAAGCCCTGTTCTCAATCCTATAGAAAATTTATGGGCAAAGCTGAAAAGGCAGGTGCGAGCAAGACGACCTACAAACATAGCCCAGTTACACCAGTTCTGTCAGGAGAAATAGGCCAAAATTCCAACCAACTATTGTGAGAAGCTTGTGGAAGGATAGTCAAAACTTGTATAACCCAAGTCATACAGTTTAAGGGCAATGCTACCAAATACTAATAAATGTATGTAAACTTTTGACTTTGCAGAAATTAATAAAAGTGCATCTCTGATTATTCGGGCATTTGGCAAATAATTTTGGTAATCCTAATTGACCTAAAACGGGTAAGGTTTATTCTGATTTCATGTCAGATAGTGAGGAAAACATGCATATGTGTCTTTTTATATAGTGAATGTAAATTATTATTGTAATGTCTTATTGCACAGGCCCCTGTAGCCTAGGTGACGTCACTAGTTTGTATGTGTCGGAGCACTCGGTCAATTCAAACACAAATGTTCCTAACTTTGTCAGTGAAGTGGATATTTCACTGGAAAAGACTATAAAACTTAACTTTTACTCAGAATATTAAAAAGGAGTGAAATAAACTCCTACATACAATTTATAAACAAGTGAAAAACTATCCCTATATACAATCCTACATGGGATGCTACCTAGCCAATAATGTGGGATAGTCGTCCCAATAAGGACGGACCCACCACGAATCTAAAGAGAAACAATCCCTATTAAGCCCTATACACAAGAAAATGATATAAATTGGATATCCTGTGCAATAAATCCCACAAAAAGCAAGACAAATCACAGACCTAAAACAATAAATCCCTCAAAACCAAAATCAAACTATATACAAAAAACAAGGCTATAGTCCTAGTAAATATGCCCAACGCGTTTCATACCCCGATGTATAGGGTCTCATCAGGGGCAGAAAGATTGACATAAGCCTTCAATACAAATCAATATAGGGGCTCTCCAATATTCAATTTACAGTTGACTAAGCGGTAGCGTATAATGAGTATAATGCTAGTTGCAGAGATATGCATTAAAGTGAGTAGTTATATAAAACAATACACATCTGACTCACCAGTTCATTTGAGTGACGTTTTATGTGGATCTGCAATAGCCTGTATTGTATTTTCTCTGTTGGCTATTATTATGCTGGGCTATAGTTTCTGACATCTTGTATATCCTAGCTGAGAATCTCCTTCCCCAATTTGAAAACTACCTCTTTTTATATGTATCACTATAAAAACTGGATACACTTATATATTGTTACATAGAGCGTTTTTCAGATGAGCATTTGAAGCTTAGAAAAACCAGCGTCCAGTAAACATAATACTGTAAATAATGTAAACACACAGGATATAAAGTACATATAAATTCAATAAAGTGTATAAAGATTGTTTTTGCCTTAATGAGCTTAATAAAATTTAAAAAAAATGAACCGGGCACCCTTTTAATAATTGATAACTTTGATAATGGCTGCAAGGTTTTGCCTGAGTTGACTGGCAAATGAGTGTGAGCATCAATCAAGTCAATTAAAAACACTGATGTAACTCGCTGAATGTAGTTATCAGCCACATCGCAGATGCACTGCAACTGCACCTACACTGTTCTCTGTATTTCTAACCAAAACATTGATGACCTATATTTTGAACAGGCCATCAACCAAGTCAGTGCAGTGTACTTAGAAGCTGGAGCCTTCACTACCTGAAGTATGGAGGTCTGAACAGCCCCCAAGAGAGAGGTAACAATAGTGTACGACCCACCTGCATTGAGGTCCCGTTGAAGTTTCGGAGGTGGGCTTAAGCAGTTTTGATCAAAAATGTGAACTAAGAACCTTAAACATTTTTCATGTATCCTAGGTAGCAGAAATGCTTTTTCAAAAATTCCTATGTCCCTTTGATAGTGTCTTTAGTTGATAGTGTGCTACTGATATTGGAATGTGTATGTATATTGCTGCCACACCAGTGTTCAACTATGCTCTTTTTTTTCAAAAATGTTTTTTGGATGTGCAAAACCATATATTGTTTCTAGTTTGTGTATGGAGAAGTTGCTGTCTCCATTTTGGTTTTCTGCACTCCACCCACCTTCACAGGTTTTTAAATCACAGTGTACTTAGAAGCTGGTGCCTTCACTCCTGAAGTATGGAGGTCTGAACAGTCCCCAAGAGAGCGGTAACAATAGTGTAGGACCCACCTGCATTAAGATCCCGTTGAAGTTTTGGAGGTGGGCTTAAGCAGTTTTGATCAAAAATGTGAACTAAAAACCTCAAAAAATTTTCATGTATCCTAGGTAGCAGAAATGCTTTTTCAAAATTCCTATGTCCCCTTTGATTGTTTCTTTAGTTGATAGTGTGCTACTGATATTGGAATGTGTATGTATATTGCTGCGACACCAGTGTGCACCTATGCTCATTTTTTTCAAAAAGGTTTTTGGGATGTGCAAAACCATATATTGTTTCTTTCCTTCTATCAGGGTTTTATGGCAACCTGCCACATTAGTCAGCAATTGATCCATGGTGCACTGCATTGTCATAATCTACTGGCATGCTATTTATATTTTATTTACCTTTTATAACATTGTAGCATAGGTTAAAAAAAGCTATTTTAGGTCCACATGAACATGATGTGACGGTCAATAGTGGCATCATCACTACTGTTCCTATTATTCTCTGTGGTGGACAATGGAATATCATTGATGGAATGGACAAGAATTCCTTAGCAGGAAACATTAAAAATGTTTTTTTTTTTTAGTTGAAGTAAATCTGTCTCGATGTTAGAGAATAGATGTGTGTACATTTACAGAAACTCTAGTGCATAATGAGATCTAATGGTTGACAGGATGGGATTAAAGGAGTTACCCCATGAAATAATTTATATTCTATCTACAGGATAGGGGATAAATATATTCAGGGCTCCATCAGTTGCTATAATGGGAATTCCCTAACCCCTTTGTTTCAAAAACAGTAAAGTACTGTCTGTAGTTCTCTACTCCAGTCCCATAGACCTTGGACTGAGCGATCTGTGTGACCTCCATTTGTGGGTTGCCCTTTCAAATTCTATTTTTGCAGAACCTTGGCCAGGCAGAAATCTAGCACTGACAATAAGGGAGACAAGTATGAAAGGGTTTTTCACCTTTTTTTTTGGCGTAAAATGCGCCAAAAGTAATCAAGCTGTGATGTATAATGCGGCAAAGGAATGTGTAAGGTGCATTGTTTGCAAGACTTAACACTTTTTAATGCACCTAACATGTGGGGACGTTCTGGGGGTGTGTTGCACCACACTCGTAATATTAGACACATATACGAATGCAGGTTGGCAAAACAAGGCGCATTACTGCACGAACAGGCAGACCTATTTCGAGGTGGTCTGCCTGAGCCTGAGGAGTCAAAGTGGAGCTAGATTTGATATTATGGCAAGCTCATTATTTCTCAACTTAAACCAGTACAATAATAAAAAGTAATTTATGATAATTATCAAACTATATAAAATTTAATTATTTAAGTTTAATGAAAAATGTTATCATATTAAATTAATATAGATATATATTATCCCAAAAATATAATATCTCCTAGAACGTAATACTAATTTTACATTAAATAATCCACTGATGTTGTTGTTCAGATTTTTTTTTATTTTTACTACATTTAAATTGAAATGTATTTTTGCTGCTCTAACCCTTTATTCTACATAAAGCAAGAGCCAGCAGAGCAACGGTCTTGCTGGGACCTGTGGTTCACCAAGCAAGATCAGTACCATAGTTTCTGTTCACTGACTTGCTATTCTAATGACTTTTCTTTTATTTTCAGCCTATCTATAGACTTTTTACATGTTTCGCACATTACTAATGCGCCTAAGTTCTGTAATGCTCACAAACACACAGGTGAGGCGCATTGAACTTTAGACGCCATTTATAATCACACAAAAAACACTTTCATTCATTCAGACGCACTTCAAAGCACCTATCCAATGCACTTCGACGTGCCTATTTGCTACATGTCTCCCTAAGTGTTCAGTGTAATGCTTACAAGTTATATATTTTAGATTTAGAATATGTTTTTTCTGCTTTTTTATGTCTAATTTATGGAACAACCTGCAGTTCTATTATACAGAAAATACATTAGGTGCAATGACTAAACATCTTAACTACGTTGTACTTTGTTTGATACTTTCAGTAGGATATTCAATTTTTACTACATTGTGTATGATAGGCTGAACTATTTTTCATATTAGAGTTAAGCTTTGACTACATCTTGTTTTCTACAGTTTAAATGTAACGCGAATATTGCTTTTAGCTGATTATTTTGATTATTTTGCACTTAGTAGGCAGCATATTTCTTTGTGCCTGTATTATATTCAACCAGGTAGAGAAGGCAGACTTTACATCCTCAGTGGATTACATTATAAAATGTATTATGCTTTCATGCCTTGTCAACCTTGTCTTTTCAGCGAGCCGCATACAGCAGGTTTTTCACCTGATACTTCAAGACAAGATTTTTCAACAAAATCTCAATGTTGATTAAATATTATGATGTGTTGTGGTTATTTTTAGTCTTATTGACAGACAGAGCGTCATCAGCAGAGCGTTCTCTAACGAGGTAAAGTTAATTGAGGCCATAGTGTTGTGAAATGGAATAATGTACATGTCCACATCCATGCGCTGAAGCATTGTGGGTAAATAGCAGCTCTCAAAATAGTGCAGAAAGTCTATGAAGTATTACTCATCTGTGAATGTCAATCATTTTAATAGATTCTGACCCTATTTTCTCTATATGATAAAGCATACTGATTCCATATATGTGTTTTTGTTACAAATTGGTTTTATGCTCAGCGTGGATACCATACATTCTTTATGATTTAAAGAGGAATGATATCTTGTAATTAAAAATACATGGCCAAGCACTGGGTTTAAATTCAACCATGGACATCTGCATTGAGAGTAAGTGTAAGTTTTCTCTGGAAAATTCATTTTCCTCTCCCGCTCAACAGAAAAGATAAACATATTAATAGCTTAATTGGCTCCCATAAAATTAGCAAAAGTGTTTGAGATTGATGTGTAAATTTGAGTAAATTTGATTTGAAAAGGGCAGTTTAGTTCATATGTAAAGATGGTAATGTATGCAACTTTTTAATGTACTGATATATATATTTTATATATTATATATATATATATATATATATATATATATATATATATATATATATATATACTTCTAAGTATATGTATTTCTAAGGGTGCTATTGACTTGAAATTCTCCACAGAACAACCCATCAAATCCATACAGCCAAGGACATTAAACCATAGATGGTCATAAATGAAGTTATGTGTAATAATAAGAAATAACACAGGTAAAAAGAAGAAGGGGGGGGGGGCAAAAAGTTATGAAAAGTCATGTTATCAGCTGAAATCTATCAGCAATTAGAAAGCAATCCTGCCACTTAGTGAAAAATAATATCAGCTGGTCCAACTGAGGGTCCATAAAAAGATGTCTAATTTCCAAGATGCCACAAAAGAAACATCTCATGAAGGGTAAAACCAATGAGCTATCTCAAAGCCATCACAGCCTTATTGTTGCAAAGCATAATGCTGACATTTGTTAGAGAAGAATTTCTAAACTACTAAAGGTTCCAGTGAGCACTGTTGGGGACATAATCTGGAAGTAGAAAGAACATTCTTTTACTATAAAATGGCCACAACCAGGTGCTCCTCATAAGATTTCAGACAGAGGAGTGCAAAGAATTATCAGAAGAGTTGTTCAAGACTCAAGGATTACCTGTGGAGAGTTACAGAAAGACCTGGAATCAGCAGGTACAATTATTTCAAAGCAAAAAAAGCAATGCACTCAACTTCCGTGGCCTGTATGCATTCTTACCTTTCAAGACTCCATTGCTGAACAAATAGCATGTTCAATAACATTTAAGGTTTGCTCAACAACATTTAGACTCACCTGTGAAATATTGGGAGAATATAGTCTGGTTAGATGAAACCAAAATTAATACTCTTTGGATCACAACACACACAATGTTTGGAGGCCAAAAGGCACTGCATACCATCCCAAAAACACCATACCAACAGTATGGAAGTTTGAAGGTGAGTATGACACTGTTTTTTAGCATATGGTACTGGCAAGGTTCATATAATTGAATAACGGATGGATGGACAAAGGTACCGAGACATTCTTGATAAAAATCTGCTGCCGTCCACCAGGATGTTGTAGATAAAACGAGGGGGGGACGGGGGACATTTCAGTAAGACAATGAACCCAAATGCACAGCCAAGGAAGCTCTCTATTGATTTCAGAGAAAGAAAATAAACCTTCTTGAATGGCCAAGCCAATCACCTGACCTGAATCCAATAGAAAATCTATGGAAGTATCTAAAGCTCAGAGTTCATATAAGGAGCCCAAGGAACCTTCGCGTTATGAAGAAGTGGATTTGTGTGGAAGCATGAGTTTAAATCACACCTGAACAATGCATGTGACTTGTTTCTCCATACAGGAGGTATCTTGAATTTAAGTAAGCATGTTCAGTGCTTTTCCTTGTGTCATTTTTCATATCACATCTTAATTTATGGACATCTATGGTTTGATTTATTTGCCTGTGTGGATTGGATGGGTTGTTACTGACATCTTGTGAGAATGTCATGTCAATAGCAACTAATGGAAATATATTTACTTAGAAAATTGGTGACGTGTTCAATACTTATTTTTTGAATGCCCTTGCTAGGTCTTTGAAATAAGAATTGTACTGATGTCACTCCCTATCAGGTTATCTGGCTGTCATTTTCTAATTAGACCTGCACAGACCTTTTACTCAGCCTAAAGGACTTAACACCCTGATATAATCCATACGTGTTATAATGTTCCTTTAACATTTCTGTGATTTTACAGTAGCATTAAGAATACAATATTTTTTATATATCTCAATTTACAAGGAAAATACATACAGTAAGTGTAATCTTACAAAGAGAAAACAAGAATAATGCTATTATTTTAAAGACACTACATAAGAACACTATTTAATAGCCTATCTACTTGGGAATAGTAAGCACTTCAGTATAATATATGGGCACATTACATACTCCTGTTGCAAAGCTTTGTTCATTCAGGGTCAGTCCTATTTGTTACCATAAACTAAGGCGCAGGCAGTGGAGCAGAATACTATTACTCATGCTCAAATAAATCACAATGCACAAAAAATGATGCTAAGTGCTATTCACATACAAATTACTGTGTACAATAATATTCATAGACACACACATAGACACACATAAACCTAGATATACACAAGCCCTGCTAAACGTCAGAATAGATAATTAGCATGAGAAATATTGGACCTAAACCTATTTCCAGATTGGTCAGCCATCTGGTGGGGAGAATTGTAGCATGAGAGCTATGATATCCTTATCCTCACTTGGTTGCAAACAGCTAAGGTCACACACTGGGAGATAAAGTAATCTGTTCATGATCTGAGACGTGGGGAGATGAAGTGATTTGCTCAAGGTCAAATTAAGTGGCTGCGGCTGCAAGTGAACTCCAAATCCTATGTTTGTTGGTAGCCGAGATTTTGTCACTCTGTTACAGTTTAAAGCAGCTTTGTCCTCATATAAACAGAAGCTTAAAAAGTTCATGCAAAATATACAGAATATATATATCTGTAGTGCTTTGTAAGGAAATTATAGATTATTTTTTTCTTTTAATAATTCAGCATTTTTATATTACTAGTACATATGATTTGCCAGGGGCATAACTTAAATCTCCTGGGCCCCAGTGCAAAATTTGTAAAAGGGCCCCCACTTACCATAGTTCATTTATAGTATCGATGTCTGTTTATATGGTAGAGAGTTCTGTGGGTGCCCTCAGGCCTGGTAGCAACTGCAATACCTGCCCGTCCTGTAGCTACACCCCTGTGTTTAGCAAGACGGAGATGGGATTTCCAAAAATAGGACCATATCCTATAGATACAGAACAACTGTAGGCTCTTTGTATTGTTTAGAACTGCATTATTTGGCCCTGTTTCCATAATTCTAGGCCCGGCTCAGTAGGTTAGAGAATAAAGTGGTATCTCAAGTTACAATATATATTGGTTATGGGATAAACATAGATAAAACTATTGCAACTTGAGACTATAGCTTTATGGAAAAGTAGTAAGTGGTTCCAAAGTCCTGAAATTGTCACCCAATATAATAAGAATGAAGATAACAGAAAATGAGGCAGATAACTAATACAGATAAAGCAAGTCACTACATATAACAGTCAGAAAGAGCTGCTGGGAGCTGGAAATCACTTGAGATGAAAACAGGAGCTTTGTTAAAATCTCATGCGGTACACATAAGGTACCAAAACACAAAGGACGTTAACATCACCTGGTGCCAACACAGCAGCTCATTGTTGTACATGTAAAGCAAGACAGGGGGCACTACTGGATCACCAATCTGTGCAGGTACTACACTAATACAGGTATCTTACTAGTGAAGTGTTGACAATAATTGGCTGGGGTGTGCAGTCAATCATATATGCTTTAGATCAGCAGTCTGTGAGTATGGTCTATAGATACAATGTCCAACAAAAAGACCATTGTATGTTGAAAATATTGTATCCTGAATCCATTGTAACATAAGGAACTAATGTATTTAACTGATTAATATTTAAAGGCTTATTCCAGAAGATAGTATTGATTCACTGGATAGGTTGTGAATGTAATAATCTGCTGTAATACCACTTTTAAGATATCAGATATCACACATGCAATTTTTCAGGCAGTTTTTTATGTAGCTTTTTTGGATAAATCAGTTTTTAACATAACAAAGGAGGTACAAAGAAACAATAAGACCCATAGTATGTTAGTATGTATCTTTGAAGCAGCTTTTTAAGCCAGAGCTTGAAGGAAAAGTATAAATGAAAGATTGAAATGCAGTTCAAAAAACTACATGTGTGATTTCAGTGTAAAAGGAAAATTGAGGTCACTGCATAATTTTTAAGGAGCTTGTGGATAAGAAGCAGTCAAAATATGTTCAGTATGTTCTTGAATACCAGAGTCAACATGTGACACTGCTAGATGCTGCTGTGGAAGTATGGCTATGTCACGTGTTATTAGCGGAATACTGTATGCATATTTACTGGTTTCGGGACAACCATTGTAAGCTATTGTAAAACTGTTCTGAAGCCCCCAAACTGTTAGGTCAAGTTCACACAGCGTATTGCAGAGCGCACAGGTACCTACCACAAAGCGTCTTAGTTGCGCTGTAATTTCAATGCGGTAATGAGGCACAATGGCCCGAGTCAGATATCTGCCTCCAATACTTAATTATTTGACACCCCTATATACCTGAAAGAATTACAAGATGGGCAGAAAACTCATCAAGAAAAAGCAAGTCCTCAGATATAACAGGTAGACACAGCTGCTGAAAGCTGGAAATCACTAACTATGACGATGACAGGAGCTTCTTTGGGTCATGCACTTTTTATTCAATGTACCAGAAAAAAAAATGAGCTGCCCTCACCTGGTGCCTAAAGGAACCACTCAACCTGGCACTTATAAAGAGCAGTTCAGGACATCTAGTACCACACTGTACTGTAGAGAGGCAGTATTAGACCGCCAGACACTGCATATATTTTACCATTACAGATGTGTTACAAGTAAAATGTTCATAACAATTGGTTGGATCTTGCAGTCAATCACGAGCCGCAGATCAGCAGATCTGGGGCATTGTATATAGTAACCTCGCTCAGCATACACTGTACCTATAACAAACATTTTGAGGCCTTTTTGACTTGAGGGACCACTGTACTGACATCAACCACCAACACTTATACAACTCAGAAAGGAAAATGGCCACCAATTCCCCAATCTGACATAAATACTTTTAATTAAAACTGCATCATTCTAAAAATAATTTAAATTTACTAGATTTGCTAAGGCAGCATTAATGTGAAGTTGGTATTTTAAAATAGTCAAGGCCAGTTTTAATGGGTGTCATACTTGTTAACTGCCTAGACCCCCAGTTTTCTAAAGGACCATTGAGAAAAGGAAACTGAGAAGCAAATTTAACACCCTGATATTTTTTTAGAAGTGTATGGTAATGTTATTTAGGAACTGAATCATAGTATTTTGTGAAAACTATATGTCAGTAGCATATCAGTTTTATTACTGCATATGGTTGCATTATATGGGTTATTGTGTATAGATATACTATGTTGGCACAATATGATAGTATTGTATGTGATAAAGTTCATAATAAAGATGGCAAGCTGAAAGGGTGCAAGTTAATTTGCTTACTCTCCAGGTTTTCTAAGGTGAGAAAATGCTATAATACATTAGGAAAGGGGTGAACATTGTCTGGTCCAAGGACCAAATTGTCATATTGTACCTGTATCAGGGGCTACAGTAAATTTTAGAGTGATTTTCCCTTAGGTTGCTTACAATAGCATATACAGCCCTACAGTGCCAGCCATATAGTGCCCACAATAACAGCCCAAGCCATACAGTGCCCACCATAATAGTGCCACAATAACAGTGCTAGTGATGCAGTGTGCACCATAACAGTGCCAGCCATACAGTGTCCACCATAATTGTGCCAATCCTACAGCATCCACCATAATAGTGCTTGGCATACAGTGCCCACCATAACAGTGCTTGGCATACAGTGCCCACCATAACAGCATCATCAGTTGAATGCAGCTGTCAAAAGATGAATATTTCTTTCTAAAGTGTAAGGACAAAGACAAAGCATGTTTATTTCCTGATAGCTGGGGGCACGCAAAGGGGAATTGGGGGGCCATATGTTGTGCACCCCTTCATTAGGGTGTATTTCCAATTCTGCCTAAATGCATTGATCTAATGAAGGGTTACAACCTGCCCAATTGTTGCTCCCAGATTGAAACTGTATATCTAATCACTGTAAAAAAAGTGTAATGATTAATCATTCAATATTACGTAGCAATAGAGTGGAAAATCCATATAATGACTTTGTAGTGTAGTTGAACATTTTATGCAAATATCTTTTAGGCCTTTGCATCAAATGTGTTGCCGGTTACAGTACACAATTAGAGCTTGTTTTCAACATGGGCTTACTTTGTGCAGCGTGACTAATGCCAGAGAGATTTACATAGACTTCTCAGCTTGCTCTGTAAGTAAACTGATTTCAGCTTAATAATTACTGATTTCAGCTTAATAAATAGCCAGCAATGTAAAATGAGTGCAATGTCTGGTGCAATGTCTGGTCAAGTGTTTGGCATTACAAGGTATTAACCCAGTTCTCAGGACCATCTTTTCATATACAGTACCAGAACTAATGTTGCAAAAAGATCCTAGTCATTGGATGAAATTATTACCTACCAAACATAGTATGACTAAAATATGACATATATCTATAAAGTTCAATCCATGGGTGGGAAAGGATGTGGATGAAGGAGAAGGATGTACTGTAGATAGCTTACACTAATTTAACTTGTTACCCAAAACCCCAAAAAAAAACCCCCCAAAAAGGGGGGAAAAGGGGAAACCGGGAAAAAAAAGGGAATCCTTTTTAAAAGTAAAATTTTTTTTTATTTTTTTAAAACCAAAAAAAAATTTTTTTTTTTTTTTAAAAAAAAAAAATTTTTTTTGGGGGAAAAAGGGGGGGCCCCAAAAGGTAAAGGGGGGTTTTTTTTCCCCTTTTTTTTGGTTAATTTTTTTTTGGGGGGGGAAAAAAGGGGTTTAAATTGTTTTTTTTTTTGGGGGGGGGGAAAATTTTTTTAAAAAAAAATTTTTTTTAATTTTATTAAAAAAAAATTTAAGGGGTTTTGGGTTTTTTTTTTTTTAAAAATTTTTTTTTTTGGGGGGGGGTTTTGGGGTTCCTTTTGGGGAAAAAAAAAGGGGGTTTTTTGGGGGGGGGGGGAAAAAACCCCAAAAATTTTAAAAACCTCTTTTTTTAAAAAAAAAAAATTTTTTTTTTTAAAAAACCCCAAAAATTTTTCCCCCTTTTCCCCCCCCCCTTTCTACCTATGCCCCCCCCCCCCCCCTTTTTTAAATTTTTATTGTTTTTTTAAAAAAAATTTTTGGGGGGGGGGGAAAAAAAAATTTTTAAAAATTTTTTGGAAAAAAAAATTTTAAGAAAAAAACCAAAAAAAAAATTTTTTTTAAAAAAATTTAAAAAAGTTTAAAAAATTTTTTTTTTTAAAAAAGGGGGGGAAAAAGGGGGGGGAAAAAAAAAAAAAATTTTTTTTTTTTTTAAAGATTTTAACCTTTGGGGTTTTTTTTTTAAGTCTTAAAGTGGCTAATCCAAAAAAAACTTTGCCGGCCCCTGGGGCATTGAATAGTTTTTCTCCAGGACGTGTTTCCTTTTTCTTTTAAGTTTTTTTTCCAATTTTTACCCTATTTTTGTTGGGGGCCTTTTTTATACAAAAATTTTTTCATATTAATTTAAAGGGGCTCTTCTCAAGGGCTAAATAAAAATTTAAATTTTTTTTGCCTTTTTCATAAACTAAGATCCCTTTTCCAAAACCCTTTTCGTTAGTTAAATCATCTTTGGGGTTGGACATTTTTTGATTTTTAAAAAACCCAATTTCCTATGAATGGTGGGCCCAAAATAAACTGCAGATTGCATATGAGGCAGCACTAAAGATTTGTAAAGTGGATGTGACATAGTTTGTTGGGGGAGGTAGTTTTTCTTTTTTCTTTTCTTAAGATTCTATCAGGACTGTAGTTTAAGATAAGAAAGGGTTTTTAAAATTTCCATTTTTGTTTTCTAATTAGGATCTAAAAATTTTTTCAAATTTTTTTCAAAAATTGTCTTGAAAAAATTTGGGTTTCCAGAGATCCCCTTTTTCCAAAACCCCATTTTAGTTTATTTTAAATTTTTTTAATAGAAAGTTAACATTTTAAGTTAAAAACACTCCCCCTTAAAAGTTTTGGTCAAATTCTTTCTGCACAACAGTTCTGTCTGTTATAGGTATAAAGTGCAGGATGGGTGTAAAAAAAAAAAACATATGGTCTTATGGCTAGGTCAATGCATCGAACAAAAGAACGGGCCCGAAAGTTATGTTTTTTTTCGAGGGAAAATGACCGTTTTTTTTTGTCACGTTTTGCGCAAAAAATGTGGTAGGTTCTGTTTTTTTTGCCGTTGGCACATACCATTGATTGTATAGAAAGTCGACGGAAAAAGTCAAAGCACCGGCATATTACACAACATGATATATAATATGCGGGCAGAAGAAAAAACAGAGAAAAAAGCCCTGTTTTAGACTACAGTTTTTTTTTCTATTATGTCTAGAAGAAGGCAATTTTTTTTTGCTTTGCAGATTTTTTAACCCCCTGGGGGGATTTTTGTTTGTAGCCACTTAGCTTTTAAACATATCTATGTTTTTTATCATTTTTGAAATATATTTTATGAGTTTTATTTTCTTAGGCAATGTGAATTTTTATATTTATTTTTTTAAAGGTAAATAGTTCCCACACCTCAAATAATCAAGGATCGTCAACTGAATTTTTACATTGAAATTTTTTGAGCAAAATTTGAATGGCCAAAACACAAAGATTAATTAAAAATTTTCCGTTTTTGAAAATGGGCAGTCTTCAATAAAATGACAACTATGGATCCAATCGAATTTTCCCTCCCGTTGAGCGAATTCACAATTGTGAAAAAGATTGACATTTGGGCTCCCCAATTCACTGAGAAAATTCCCTTTAAAAATTTTCCATTTTTTCTTTGTGGTTTTGCCCCCTGAGGGGGGCGTAGTATGGCGCGAAAACGCCCCAGGGTATCGTTGTTTTTAAAAAATAAATTTTTCTTGTTCCTAATTGGAGTAGAGCATTTTTTCAAAAACCACGAGCGCGCAATCCCTTTTTTCTCGGACCGGGGTCGTTTCATATTAAAAAATTTATTTTTTATATTATATATATTATATATATATTTTAAAAATGTATAATATGATCATATATACATTTATATCCTTGTGATTCTCACACTGATGGTGCCATTTTACCTGCAGTCTCTCAAATGAACATAGCAACGCAATCCTGCACATGTGACCACAGAAGCCAGTCACTGGCTGCAGAGTTAATGTAGGCAACAATGTGAGTCATGAATAAGGGCCTTGAGTCTGAAATGTGTCATTTTATTTGACCCAGACTCATGTCAATATGTGTGTCTTCCCTTTTTAATGATATGGAATACATTTTTGTATTTTATTCACATTTTTCCTCCTTTTTTTTACTGAACTGCACCCCTCCTTTGTTTGGATTACTTACCTACACCTTTATCTTGAGGCTTGTTCTGGATTGGGAATCAGCTACTTGTTTCTACATATGATGGTGAGCTGGACAACAAACTTTTTTCTAGAGTTTAGGCGTGGATGGAGACTATCATTTGTGATTGACTGCTGTGTACACACTTCCAAAACAGTAAGGGCCACATGTATGAAAACTGTGTAGGCCCATAAAAATCAATCAGAGTGCACCTTGGTTGCTATGGGCAACAAAGTGAGTTTTAGACCTAGACATACATGTGGCCCTAAGTTTCTGCACCACCAATTTCAACATGGTCCAAATATGGTAGAATGGAATGGGTATTTTTATTTTCAGTCATATATAGCTCTAATTATTATTAGTTATTGCTTTTTATCTTACACTATAACATCTTATTATGCAACTTTTGAATGAGCAGATAGACAAGACATTTTAAGACTTTTACAAGTGTACAAGTGCTTACTGTATGTATTGTTGACATTTGTAGGCTGTTTTCTCTTTGTTAGATAAGGCATGTTTCTTCTTCAAGGTCCGTTAAGAGGCTTGGAAAATAAGCACAGATGGGTCCTTTCTACCAGTAAAAAAAGTTTATTCATGGTGATAACTATGTAGAACACCTTCAAAGCTGTCCAACCAAACAATGTGTCACAGTGTTCAGTCCTCAGATCTTCACTCATGTCTGGAGATTCATGTTTGAGTCAGGAAATCTGTTGATGTAATTTGTAAACACAAAACGGCAGCCTTATCTAATTCTATGTCTGTTCCTTTCCCTGTCACCTTCCAAATTTAGAATGTAGGCCCACTGATCCAAGGCTCAGCTCTTTACATCCTTGTGTTTTTCACTCAAGACAATATCGGTCATGAGGCTCAAGTGCTGATAAAGCTTTTGTTGATTCACCTTTTCACTGGCACAAGGCAAAAGGCAAACGCGATAAGAGCATAGTCAGTTTCACTTAAAGCAATAACTCTTCTAGAGAAATATTGCTCATTGGGCTATGGCTAATGACCACCATTGATGCTAATTAAGTCACGTTTGTTGACTTAAAGAATCCCTCATTTTGTATGAAATAATATCAATCCTTGCATGTGTTACAGTTTTGCTAATCATTTGTTTTTGTATTTTAGCAAAAAACTTTAGATACTTGGAATAAATACATAATAAAATGTACAATGAACTGCATGTAAGATACATTTATCTATTGTGACCAATCACTTGTGATTATTTTAAGTCACTGCTCAGTGTGACTCACATAGGGCCACATGTATGAAAACTGTGTAGGTCTAAAACTCACTTTGTTTCCCATAGCAACCAATCAGAGTTCCCCTATAATTTTTCCAGAGCACTATATGAAATGAGAGGGGTGCACTGATTAGTTGCTATGGGCAACAGAGTGAGTTTTAGACCTAGACAGTTTTCATACATGTGAGCCATGGAGTTCATCAAACGATTCCATTATTTTAGTGATGATCTATTGGAGAGAAAAAATGGCTGCAAAAACAGTCAAATAGTCAAACAGTCAAAAAGACAAATATATAGAAAAAACTAACTAGTTATAGACATAGATCAGGGCTGTTAAAACTCTGATGTCCACTGTTAATTCTTACTTATTTATCCACATCCATATACAGAAGCTGTTTCACTTGGTCCATTGAATGGTGTCTTCTATCAAATATACAAAGTGAATAAGATGAAATATCCAGGCATCATGTATATGTGACTGTCACCTTGCATGCTAAGGTCAGTTCTTTAACCTAGGCTTGTCATGGACTGAAGTCCATATACAGAATATAGCTCTGTTCACACATCAGCACTTAAGTTTAGTTTATTTCCATGCCAGAAATCCTAGGCTGGCATTCAGATTTCTTCTGTTGATGTGCTACAGATATGCTTTGGGTACGCAGCAGATCTGTACCAGACTCACATGAGCATAAGCCCTATTGGCATTTAAGAGGACTAATCCCTAAAAGAAGCAAAATTGTAATTACTTCTGAAGCAATTTGTTCCATAATGTCAACAGAAATCTGAACAGAAATTCTCGGTAGCATTATAATGGTGTTGTATAAATCCTATACACATGTTTGGGATGTGGCCTGTTATCAGATTTGACATGGATTTTGATGTAAATTGTGCTCTAAAATCTGTGTTGGGTCTGAAAGAGCAATTCTTACAGTATATAAAAAAGCAATGGTGCCTCAGGCACAGCTTTTGGTCAAACATGTAATAGGAGACATTGTTATCCTTTTACAAAAATATAATTTGAGATGTAGAGATGGTCTGCTAAAAATATTTACATTTATTATAGCTTTTATTGCCATTTAGGGTAGTTAAATGATTATGCATTGGATTTTACAATCATACTGTTATTTGTAACCCTTTAAATATTGTTACAAACTCCACAACAATTTAAATGGGTATTTTCACCTCAGTGATTTTCTTCAAACATTCAGGTAAAGGTAAATAAAGATCATTACTAAATATATTGCTATTCTGACTTTACTTCCTTTCAAAGTTAGAACATTTCTTACCACCTGCTTGTTTACAGAAGATTTCCTAGGTCTCCAACCATCTCTCTCTGCTCCAGCAGCCCTGGAGCATGTTTGTCTTTATTAATGACAAATGTTAATCCTTTAGAGCTCTGTAGCCTTGTGTCCTGCTGTTAAAACCCCTCCATCACCAATGTCCATCTAACAGGCTCAGCTAGGAATAGCAGAGCTGAAATGTCAATCACTGTTGTGAAACCACCCATAGCCTAACGAAGAAGTGGGAGCCTGGAGCTAGCTGTGAAAACAGACTCCTTTAAGAGTTGTTCCATTTTTCAGGAATCCAATTGAAGAGTCATTCCAGAAAAATCTGAGGGTTTTCCTACCTTTATTATTATTATTATTATTATTTATTTTAGAGCGCCATTAATTCCAGGGCGCTGTACATTTAAGGGGAATTACATACATAACAAATATTGAACAAATACAATGGTGACAAAATGACTAGTAACTGAAACAGCGAGGAAAGAGGATCCTGCCCGCGAGGGCTTACAATCTACAAGGAAGAAGGGGAGAGACAGAAGGTGTGGGGCAGACTTGCTTGTGGGCCGGTGTGAGAAGTTCATTACTTTTGGCTTCAAATACAGTATGTGCCATATTCAGTTCCCTGGTGACCATTGGTTTTTGAACATAGCTTTTCCTGGTAGCCATGTTAAACACTAGGTTTCCAATATACAATCTCAACATTCTAATATATATCTCAATGCTCATTAGATTTGATGTTACAACAACTCCTGATGTCTAATTCTGTATAGCATGTTGTACAATAACCGTGTTGACACATCCTTATCTATCTTAATTGTGTCGATGAAAGAAGCTGCTATAAAGCAATTGAGATATTTTCTTTATTAATGAGGGTTTCTTAGATCATGTTATTGTTAACTGGACATGCCTGAATTGCCCTGTATAGTCAACATGAAGTGTATGGCTTGCAGGTGCCATGTAAATAATGAAGAGTTTGTAGTGCTCACCTGAGGGCTCGGGCCCCATTAAATAGGTAGACAATGGGAGTTGCTGTCATCAGTCTGGTTTTATTTACCTATGTTAAGGATATGCCATCAATATTATGATCTTAGAAAACCTCTTTATTCTTTTTAGTTATTTGTTTTTAGTTGTGAAATGATAAAATCTGGAGTTGTTTATTTTCAGGATTCTGGCTTTCTTGTGTTCTGTGTGTTGAACTCAATGCGGTTTTGGAAGGGTGAACAACAAAAATATACAAAATTAGTATCAAAGCAACAAAAGCAAATAGCTCTGATATGAGGCTAAAAATCAAAGAAAGAAGGAAAACTCAAAAAGGCAACATCTTCATTAAAAGATGCAACATATAAACTAATGTGTAACTCAGGTAACTTCCATAATACCTTAACCTCTCTATAGCTTATGTTCCCAGAAATCAAAAATATCTCTTGAGGATGCATTTGTATACAGTAATTTACTTAAAAAATCATTCATCATGAGAGGATCAAAATCATATTTTTTTCGGTTCTAAAATTAAATGCTTAGGGGGACATGTATGAACATTATCTAGGTCTAAGCAACCAATCAGTGCTCCCCTTTCCTTTTTTCAGAGCACTATATGAAATGAAATGGAAGCTCTAGTTAAAACATTATTATTGTAATTTTCTTCATACAATCAAAGTTTTAAATATATACATGTATCATATTACATATCATATTTGTCAATCACGACACAACAATCCAATCCCAACTCAACAGTCTGGGAGAAAAATAAATTTATTAATTTTATTAAAACATGGGCAGAAAATACAAACTCCTTGCGAGTGTTGTCTATTGCGGGATTTGAACCCAAGACTCCTGCACGACAACGCTGCTAACCACTGAGCCACCATGCTCAAATTACAATCTAATTATACAAGGTGTTTAGTAAAATACCCGTTTGCACCAACATGTTTTGATGTTATTCTGATAGTGATAAAAAATCATTATATTGTGCCACTTTACAGTTCCATTGTGTGTCTAAATCTAACTAAAGACAAATTTATAATTACCAACTTAAATTTTTTACAATATATACATATATTTCATATCATATTTACCTTTATTAATCATGACCCCACTGTCCAATTCAAAACAAATAGTCTGAGAGAAGAAAAACATAAAAATCGAATTACTCTATACCAGCATGTTTTTACATGGTTATGCAATGTTAGATTTAAATCTGACCAGAGATTTATTTAATTTTACAAATCTGTCTAATTTTATGTACAAATTTGACCATGGAGATATGTATCATATTAACCTGAACAATTTTATGAATTATGAAGCTGATTAAAGATGAGGTATCACCAGTTATTAGCTGCAATCTTCAGGGGAACCTTCAGTTTTTGTAACATGAGTAAAAGAAAGGGAAATTTTAAAGTTATTTAATTTTAGTATTTTACTATTTAATTTTAGTAAAATAATTAATATATTCAAACACATCTAATTAACCAAAACTATTTCTTATTGAGCACTTCCCCTCCTCCCCCCATTCCAAAGTGATGATGTTTGTTTAAGCCTGATAACAAAAGTGGTTAAATTTATTATTAGTAATAATATTGGTAGCAATAGAAGTAGTTTGTGTCATTCATGCAAAAATCTAGACACTAAGGGCAACATGCATGAATGGGGCTGGGGCAGATATCTGGTGTCTTTTCAGCCCAATGTCAGGTGCAGCCCCTTTCATATCTATTTAAACCTCCCGTATGCCATTATTGGGCGCATTACATAGCGGCCGCAGCACTTTGTAATGTGTCCGATCTCGGGGTCGTGAGGGAGGCGGGAAGCACTAGAAACGTATGAAGCTATAGATTTATAGCTTCACTATGGCATTTCTATTATCATTATTTATTTTAAAGCGCCATTGATTCCAGGGAGCTGTACATTCAGGGGGTTACATACATAATATAAGTCAAACATTTACAATAGTGACAATCTCTGACTAACAGCAGATACAGAGGGAGAGAGGGCCCTGCCCGCGAAGGCTTACAATCTACAAGGAAGGGGAAAAGAGACAGAAGGTGAGGGGCAGACATGTTTGTGGGGTGTAGTGGCAGCGGGGTTATTCTAGGTTGTAGGCTAGCCTGAAGAAGTGGGTTTTCAGGTTGCTTTTGAAGCTAGTGAAAGTTGGGGAGAGTCTGATGTGTTGGGGCAGCGAGTTCCAGAGTATGGGGGAGGCACGAGAGAAATCTTGGAGACGGTAGTGTGAGGAAGTGACAAGAGGAGAGCAGAGAAGAAGGTCCTGTGAGGAGCGGAGGTTGCGTGAGGGGGAGTATCTGGAGATTAGAGCAGAGATGTATGGAGGGGAGAGGTTATGGAGAGCCTTGTAGGTCATGGTTAGTAACTTGAAATTAATGCGCTGGGCAATGGGTAGCCAGTGCAGGGATTGACAGAGGGGAGAGGCAGAGGAGTAGCGAGGAGAGAGGTGGATAAGACGGGCAGCAGAGTTGAGAATGGATTGAAGGGTTGCAAGAGTGTTAGATGGGAGGCCGCAGAGAAGGATGTTGCAGTAGTCGAGGCAGGAGATGACAAGGGCGTGGACAAGCATTTTTGTAGTGACAGGGTTAGGGAATGAGCGGATGCGAGAGATGCTTTTCAGGTGGAGGCGGCAGGTGGAGGTAAGGGTTTGGATTTGGGGTTTAAAGGACAAAGCGGAGTCGAGTGTTATCCCAAGGCAGCGGACTTGCGGGACCGGTAAGAGTGTAGAGCCATTGACTATGATAGAGAGATTAGGGGTGGGGATGGAGTGCAACGGTGGGAAGATAATGAATTCAGTTTTCTCTACATTAAGTTTTAGAAGACGGGAGGAGAAGAGGAGGATATGGATGACAGGCAGTCTGGGATCCGGGACAGTAGAGAGTTAATGTCCTGGCCGGAGATGTAGAATTGGGTGTCATCAGCATACAGGTGGTACTGGAAGCCATGTGATGCTATGAGCTGATCCAGACCAAGAGTGTAGATAGAGAAGAGTAGTGGGCCCAGGACTGACCCCTGAGGGACACCAACAGAGAGAGGGCGAGAGGAGGAGGTGGTGCGAGAGTGAGAGACACTGAATGTCCAATCAGTGAGGTATGAGGAGATCCAAGAAAGGGCTGAGTCCGTGATGCTGAGTTATGAGAGGATTTGTAGCAGGAGGGAATGGTCAACCGTGTCAAAGGAGGAGGACAGGTCTAAGAGGAGCAGAACAGAGTAGTGACATGAGGCTTTAGCGGTTAATAGGTCGTTGGTGACTTTGGTTAGGGCGGTTTCTGTAGAGTGCTGGGATCGGAAACCAGATTGCAGTGGGTCAAGAAGAGAGTTGGAGGACAGATGGGAGGACAGTTGAAGGTAGATGTGTTGTTCGAGGAGTTTCGAAGCAAATGGAAGCAGTGAGATGGGGCGATAGTTGGACAGAGAGGAGGGGTCAAGAGAAGGTTTCTTCAGGATGGGTGTGATGGTGGCATGCTTAAATGGTGAAGGGACGATGCCAGAGGTTAGTGATAGGTTGAAGAGATGGGTGAGAACTGGGAGTATAACAGGGCTGAGGTCTGGGATAAGGTGGGATGGGAGTGGATCAAGGTTACAGGTAGTGAGGTTGGATTTGGAGAGTAGAGAGGAGAGCATGTCATGAGTGACATTGGAGAAGCAGGTTAGGGGGGAAGTGCAAGGTGGTGGCTGTGGGAACTGTGTAGGTAAAGGGGGTGGCAGTGGGGACTGTTCCGGCATGAGTGTGGGCGGTGGGGACAGTGGAGTGATGCTTTCTCTGATGAGGTTGGTCTTGTTTAGAAAGTGGGTGGCAAAGTCATCTGCTGAAAGGAGGGATAGGGGAGGAGGTGCCGGTGGACGGAGAAGCGAGTTAAAGGTTTTGAATAGTTGTCTGGGGTTGTGGGACAGGGAGGATATGACAGTGGTGAAGTAATCCTGTTTGGCTGAGGCGAGTGCAGACTTAAATGTGTGTAGTGATAGTTTGTATGAGGTGAAGTTGGTGGTGGAGCGGGTTTTCTTCCAGTGGCGTTCGGCAATTCTGGAGGCTCGCCTCAGCTGTTGGGTGGAGTCTGTGTGCCAGGGTTGTCTGTTTGTTTTGTGGGTTCTGTTGTGTTTGAGTGGGGAGACCAAGTCAAGAGTGGAGGTGATTGTGTGGTTGTAGAAAGCAGTGGCTGTGTTGGGGTCATCTAACGAGGATATGGTAGAGAGAGATACAAGAGAGTCCGAGAGAGTGTGAGGGTTAAGTTTTTGAAGGTTCCTGCGGGGGTGTACTTGGTGTGAGACAGGAGGCATAGGTGGGGAGGAGATAGTGGTGAAGATAAGCAGGTTGTGGTCAGATTGTGGAGAGTTAGAGAAGTCAGATAGGGGACAGAGTCGGGTGAGGACGAGGTCCAGAGTATGTCCATCTTTATGAGTAGCTCCAGAGGTCCACTGGGAGAGGTGCATAACTGTTGGAACGGGTAGACCACTTTCAAATTGGTATACTTGAGCCAGAAAATAGCTGGTTCATAAATAAGGCGCATTATATGCAATTATTATGCGCATGAAATTTGGCATTAACGCACCAAATTTCTTGCATGTCCTCCTAAGGGCAACATGTATTTACAGGGCGTACTTTCAGCCCAAAAACTGATGGAACCCTGTTCTCTAGATTTATAGTCAGATGCACTCCAAAATTAGGCACAGTATTATATGCGCCTAAGATCGGGGGAGTTCTGAAGGCGTGTTGCACCAAAACCGTATGATTCTACAAATTTATGATGGGAGGACGACAAAATTTGCTGCATTACTGCTGGAACAGGTAGACCAAGTTAAAAATGGTTTACTTGAGCCTGATTTGTCATTTTGGAGATAGAAAGCGCCTAATCTATGACCTGCAGTAGAACAGGTTAATAAACTCAGGCACATTCTACACTACTAATATGCGCAAAAAAATTGTTGTCTGAGTGCCAAAATACCTAAATATCACTCTAAGTAGACACTTCGGGAGAAATGTATGGAACTAGGTGCATCAAAGTTAATTTTCTCTTCTATTTTTCAATGGCAAATGCACCTGAATGTTCGAAATTGGTTTTTGTATGTTCATAAATGGCGTCTAAAGTTCATTGCACCTTGCCTGTGTGTTTGGCGCATTATGAAATTTAAAGAAACCAGACTTTGTTTAAAGCTTGGTAAAGAACAAATTATGAGGACAAATGGAAGCATGGGAGAGGTGTATATTATAAGAAAGACCTGTAAAAGAAAAAAAAAACATAACATAAAATCTATTTAATTTAAAATCACTGTAAGTATTACCAATAAAAGCGGTTTTCATAAAAGTCCGCCCTTTTTCATTGCATTTATGTGCATTTTTTATGCACCAAACATGTATAAAGGCTATAGATAGACAGGAAATTAAAAAAAAAAAGTCATTAGAATAGCATGTCAGTGAATAGAAACTACAGTATGATACTCATCTTGCTTTCTTGGATTACAAGTCCCAGCAAGACCTGTGCTGTGCTGGCTCTTGCTGTATGTAGAATAAAGGGTGAGAGCAGCAAAAATAAATTTCAAATTTAATGTAGTAAAAATGTAAAAATATGAACAACATCAGTGTGTTATTTAATGTAAAATTAGTTTTAGATTTTTTTAATTTTAAATATATTTTATAGGAGATATTTTTATATTTTTGGGATGTCATATATTTTTTATGTTCATTTTATATTATAACATTGTTTATTAAATTTAAATAATTACATTTTATGTAGTTTGATAATTATCATAAATTACTTTTTATTATTGTACAGGTGTAAGTTGAAAAATAATGAATTTTTTTTACCTAACAGCAAATCTAGCCCCACTTCGACTCCCCAGGCTCAGGCAGAGCACATTAAAATTGGTCTGCCTGTTCGAGCAGTAATGCACCTAGTTTTGTTGAACCACATTCATATATGTGTAGAATAATGCGAGTGTGGTGCGACGCCCCCAGAGTGCCACCAGAACTCCTCCTCATGTTAGGCGCATTAAAAAGTGTTGAGTCTTATGGACAATGCATCTCACACATTCATTTGTTGCATTAGACATCGTAGCTGGCGCATTTTCCCGCGCATTTACAAAAAAAAAAGGGGTGAAAAAAAAGATAAACCCATGTTTCCCTAGGACCACATTGGGAAAACTGCTAGGCCCTTAAAACTCATTTTTGTTGCCCATTTAACAACCAATCAGACGCCCCTCTCTTTTTTCCCCAGAGCACAATATAAAAGGGAAAGGGGGCCTCTGATAGGTTGCTGGGGGCAAAAAGTGATTTTAGACCTGGGACATTTTACCCTGGTGAGGGGCGGGTGGGGAAAAGCCCCCCAAAACCCTCATAGTGCTTTGAAACAAAAACCTACGGGGAAAAAAAGAGGATAAACACATAGGGAAACTGAAAAGTGCTTTTTAATTTTTAATTTAGATTTCAAAAATTTAAAATTAAATATAGGGGTTTTTTTGAAAAAAAATGTTTGGGGGAAATAAACCATTTAAACATTATATTGGGTACATATAAATGTTTGGGAAAGTCCTGGGGGCCTCCAAAGTGAAAGAAAAGGCTTTGTAGCTACAGTACTTTCTGATCTAATTAATTAAGGAAGACATTGTAACAGTTTTATTAAATCTTGGCTACAACAGTTATATGTTAATTACTGTCTTGGTGTAAGCAAATAAGACAGAAGGTACTAAATAGAAAGGCCTTTGTAGACCAGTTAAGGCATGAAAGGGTCAGATGAGCAAAGGTTTTGAAAAAGCTGTCACCCCTTAAGGGGTAAATTGACATCAAAGGGAAAATGCAAAACGGTTTAAATTTTCGGGGCGTATTTACGACGTTTTTAAGTCTGCAAATACGTCCCAAAAAACGTTTCAAATACGTGCCCCACAAAAAGTGGGGCCCCACGTATTCCGGGGAAATAAAATTTCTCCATCTTTACAAGGGGATTTATTTTTCGAAATACACCAAAAATAAGTAAACAGGGGACAAAATTTTTAAAACGATCTTTTTTTAAAGGGACGATTTACGCCCCGAAAATTTACATTGCAAAAAAACCCTCATGTGAACGAGGGGCGTTTTTTAAAACTTTTGGAATCAATGCAAAACCCTAATTTTTTAAAAAAAATTTGAAAACGTTTTTCGGGACGTTTTTGGGGAAAAAATTTACGTCCTAAATCCCCCCGAAATAAGCCGTGTGAACATAGCCTAATTATCAATCTTTTGATAACTATCGCTAAAAAAGTCCTAAAAATTATGGATGGTGTAAGGGGTTATTATATGACCTGTATTGTTTAAAAAATCACAAAAACACCTCTTGTAAAAGTGTTGAGCGAAAAATTATGCCCAAATTTTAAACCCGGCCCATTTTTTTTATTTTGAAAAAATTTTTTAGATCATGCAAAAATTTTAAGGTTAAAATCTGTGCATCATCTTTTAAATATCGTCCCAAATTTTGGGCCTTCCGCATTTTGGGGGCCACAAATCAAAATTACAGAATAGGAGCAGGGGTGAATGTTGTGCGACTTCATGACGGGGTTTGTTTTTGGTTGCGATTGGCTGGAACAATCACATGCCCCCTCGTTTTTTACATAGAAAAGCCCTTCCTGTTCATAAATAGTGCCCTTTTCTAAAGCGTCTAAATGAAGTGGGGAACTGCGCTCTGCCGTGTCCAAACAGCTCAAGCAAAATTATTCTTTTTTTTCCCAGAGAAAGCCAAACGTTAGCTGTGATCCTTACAACAAAAGTTAGAATCAAGTTTTGGAAAAATTTTAAGTAGTTGGGTAAAAAAATTTTAAAGGACCTCTACCGTGAAAAGGGTCGGGGGGGAGGGGGCGGGGGGGTGGGGGGGGCCTGGGGGCCCGATTAAACCTCCCTCACCCCCACTTTACACAAAAACCCAAAAAAACCCCCCCTTTGGTTTGACATTTTCCCACTCCCTCCCCAGCCCAAAAGCTAAAGGCCCCAGTCACTGACCCTTTTCCGAAGCCCGGGCCCCATTTAACTTAAAAGAAAAAAATAGACATACCCCGGCAAAACATCTCATCAAAAATCCCCCAAAAACCCCTCCCCCGTCCCCTCCGGCACTCCTTTATCGCTCTCAGCCCTTGACCCAACGACAGAAGAAGAAGTGCCCCCCCCCGGGGTTTCTTCATTTTGTTCGCCCTAACCCCCTGTCCCAGTGACTCCCCTTCCATCCCACCTTGTCCCCTTTTAAACTCTCCAGCTATCATCTCTCACCTTAAACCCCAATCTTTAACCTTTTTTCCCCTCCCCTGGGGGTCTTCCCCTCCTCTTTTAAAAACCCATCATAACCCCTTTTACTTAAAAAGGCCCCCCTCTGGGCCCATCCTTTAAATTAAACTACCGACCATTTTCCCAAAACCCGCCCTTCCCTCTAAACCCCTGGAACGCTTGGGTCCCACTCCCGTTTAAAACCGCTATCTCTTTTTACTAACTCACTTCTTTGATCCTCTCCCAAACCGGTTTCCCCCACCCTGCCTCCACAGAAAATGCTCTAGTTTTAAAATCTTAATGACCCTCACTGCCCAAAACACAGGGGGAAAAAACTCGTTGGGTTTCTTTTTTCTGGGTTTTCTCCCCAGCATTTTACACTGTGGGGTCCCACCTTTTTCCACACCAGCCAGCACCCTTGGGAAACCAGGACAAACCCCTCTCGCTTGGTTCTCTTCCTACCTCCTTTACCCCCTCCTTCAGTGTCCCCTTTGCAGGTTCTTCCCATCCTCTTCCTCTTTGCGGGCGGGGGTTTCCCCAGGACAGTTCTAGGGTTCCCCTCCTTTTTTTCCCCTTTACACATCCCCCATTGGGGCAAACCCTCACAGATTTTTTGGGTTCCATTAAACCCTCTCTATGCTGATGACACCCCAAATTTTACCCCTCCTCCCGAGACATCACCCTGCCCTATACCCAAACACCCATTGGGCTGTCGTCCGCTGTTTTTCTGACATCAATTTCCCCCTTTCCCCTGGAAAATAAAACCCCACTAAAACCCCAACTTCTTGTCTTTCCACCATCTTCAACCAACCCTAAACCCCGCATCCCCGTTCCTCAGTTGGGGGCACCACCATAACTCCTAGGGCACAGGGCCCCTGCTTGGTAAAAACTAGATTCTAAAACTGTCCTTCCCCCCCTTTTATCCAATCCCTTTGGCCCCCCCCCCTGTCCTCTGCACCCAAGAACAAACTCCAAAAAAACCGAATTTTCTCACTGTGGAAAAAGGGTCAAACCCCCCATTGTTGCTCTTTTCCTCTCGTCTTGAAATACTGCAACTCCCTTTCTTATCCCCGGCTCCCTCTCTGCAAACCTCCCCCCGCAATCTGTTCTGAATGCAGCAGGGCCCGGCTTTTTCTTTCTCTCCAGCCGCTATAAAGGGAAAAAAAAAAACCTTTTACCCGTGCAGTCACTGCACTGGGTTTCCCCTTCCAGTACAGAATACAACATAAACTCACCACTCTCCCCCCATAAACTCTTTCCAAAAGTGTTGCTCCTCCCTACAAACTTTCCCCCCCTCAAACTCTGTCCCAAACCCCCCCAAACCCCTTCTCTCCCCGCTCTGCTGATGATATCAGACCTTAAATTTTTCCTCAAAAAAACCGAACCTCCCCCTGCCCGTCTCCAAGATTTCCCCCACGGCAGCACCGGGCCTATGGAAAAATGCACCCGGGCGATCAACACTTTTTCAACCCTCCCCAATTTTTTGAGGGCCCCCGAAAATACATCTCTCAGCCTGGCCCAAACCAAAATCCCTAAATGTTTCCACCTTCACTTTCCCCAAAACTAGGGGACTCACCCGGGAAATTATCTGGATTTAGATTACTGTCCCGGGGGGCTGGGTCACCCAATTTCCCATTTTTAAACCACCTCTTATTTATGTAACAAAGGCTGGGAAACCCTAGTAAGACGAGCCCCTTCTTTAAACCCTTTGCTCACCCATACACCCTAAAATTGGGAAGCTTCGCGAGCAGGGGCCTCAATTACCCGTGTCTCATTTTAAGTTTTTTAATTTTTTAAATGTCTGTAATGTCCCCCCCCCTCTAATTTGTAAGTGCTGCGGAATATGTTGGCGCAAATTAAAAAAAATAAAAAATTTTTATTATTATATTATTATTTTTATTATTATAAAATTATTTTTAATAAAAAAATACGGGAAAAAATTCACCAAGATTTAGGGTAAAAAAATTGCCGCAATAGCTTTATTATTAACGGGGTTTTCTATTAAAATATTTCCTGGAAAAATTGGGGCCACCAAACTTTATTTGGGATACAGATACACTTTTTTTCTAGTAACTCGGGTCTCTTTGTTAGGGGGCAAAACTCCACTTTTTTTAAACAAAATACTTTCAGATGGGTTGTTTTTTTTTCTTTTTTGTCCTTTCCACTTTTTTTGTTTAAGCCACCTTGCAGTTAAATTAGAATCCAAGAAATTTTTGTATTTCAGCACGGGTTTTGAAGGCCAAAAAATCTTTTTTTATTATCCGAATACATTTCAATACGTTTTTTTTTCATTTTGGGGCGCACTACAGCTTTTTTTCATTGGGGGAAACCTTCCCTTTTTAATGTAAAATACAGCAATTTGTAGTCACCACGGGTGAAATTAAAAGGGGCCCCCCAAAAATACCTTTTTTTATCCGAATAAAATTTCAGATACGTGTTTTTCACTTTGGCGCGGGCCAGCTTTGTTGATAGATCAAATTTGCGTTAAATTTTAAAATACAGCAATTTTTGTTTGTCACCTACAGTGAATTAAAAGGGGGGCCAAAAATACCTTTTATTATCCGAAAAACATTACAACTGGTTTTTTTCATTTTTTGCGCACTACAGCTTTGTTCATTGGGGGCCACCTTGCATTTAAAATTGTGAATAAAAGAAATTTTTGGGTAGTCACCACGGGGTAAATTTTTTTTAGGTCCAAAAAAATCCTTTTTATTATCCAATACATTACAGAAAAACGGGTTTTTTCACTAAAACTATTTTGGGCATTAAAAATGTAATACAGAAAATTTTGTGGGCACCCGGGTAAATTTTGAAAGTGCCAAAAATCCCAAATTTAAAAATTTTCCGTATACATTTCAACAGGGTTTTTTTTTTTTTTGGTCATTTCAAGCTTTGTTGCTAGATCTCCTTTGCATTTAAAATTTAAATCCCGCAATTTTGCTTTGATTTGGGGGGGTTTTTGAGAATAGCGGTGATTTGCAATTTTTTAATAAGAGATTTTCCCAAAAACTCTTCCAACCTTTCCCCCAAATTTTTATTTTTCTGAAATTGGAGGGGAAATTCAGGTGGTAAGCGAGCAAAGGGGGGGGTGGGAAAATGGAGAAAGGATGAGAAAGGGTGCCCCTTCCAGTGCTGGGGGCAAACCCAATGCCCACGGATCATAAATTGCGGGAACCGCGGGCCCCTGCCCATCGCTGGGTCGGGGGCCCGTTAAATCTCAGAAAACGAACGGGCGTGGGAAAACTGTCCTTCAGTGGTTAATGCAACCTGCACCCAAAGCAGTCTTACCTTTCCTGGGTCCCCCCGCCAGGGCCACAAAGGGTCTTCATAAAGCATCATCAGCTTTCCCGCCCCCAACCCATGAAGCAGCCCAAATTAAACCCTCGTGTACCCACCACTGTGGTTAATCCATTTTCTGAATACCTCTTTAAATGATAAAAGGGCGGTTGGGGTCAGAAGGCAGGGTTTAAAAGAATTTTGAGGGCCAAAGAGGATGATTTTTTCTGCCCGGACCCCATTTTCTGATGCCTTCAGAGGAGGGGAAGGAAGCCGGTCAATCGGGAAAAATCCCCGGGCCCTTTTGCAACACCTTTCAGTCCCTCTTGCTTGTAGCCCCCCAGCTCCAAAGCAGAATGTCGGGGAAAAGAATCACCTGTGGGTTTATGGGTTTTTGATGAAACATTTTTCGGAAACCAACGTGGTCTTTTCACCCGGGAATTTTTCTTGCGAGCCCCTTCATCACTGGGGCAGGAGGAAGATGATGGGGTAGTGTCCAGTACGGGGTTTTGCCTCAAAAAAGGAAAAGGACTGGGCGCAGAAGCTGCTGAAATGAATTCCCCCAGCCACCGGGCCAAAAGGGGCAAAACCCCCGCTCCTCGCTTATCGCCGTTTAAAAAAGGGCCCCGGACCCCCTCAAGCCTGGGGTTCTTTTAGCAACCTCTAAAATTTACCCACCCCTGTCATAAAGCCCCGGCCTTTGCTTTTAATACGCATAATTAAGAAGGGAAGAACCTTTGGTGGTTAACCACCAACCAACCCTGTCTATCCCCAGCATCCCAAACCCTTGTTGAAAAGGAGGCAAAAAACTTTTGGGCCCAAAAAAAGGCCCAAACCCACGCCGGGCCTCCAACCACTGTCCCCACCCCCCTGTCTCCGCCTCCCCAAATCCTCCCCCCGCCACCACCAAATGTTCCTCACGCCCATTGTCCCTCAGATTTATGAACAGGGATCAACCCCCCGTTCGGGCCCCCAAACCGCGCCCCGGAAATACCACCGCACCACCAGAGACCCCCTACCCCTTCTCCCCCCTTTCCCCCAGTTTTTACGACCTGCATCCCAAAAGGGGGCCAGTTTTACCAGCCAGCCCCTTTTGTCTTCCAGGTTTGGGAGCAGAAG
>JAODAL010032165.1:0-47369 GCA_025379985.1 Phyllomedusa bahiana | reverse complement strand
GATTAGAACTTATTCCCCATTATAAAATTCATGGTTAGACCAACAGGAAAAATTTTTAAAAATTTTGGGCACCAGTGCACGGAAAGACTTTTTAAGCTTGAACAGGTACAAAGGGCGGGCAACAAAAAAAAATAAAAGGGGACTGGGTGGGACTACAGTCCCCAAAAAGATTAAAAGATTAGGTTATTTAGTTTAAGAAAAGACGGCTTCGGGGGGACAAAATAAAATGTTTAAATAATCAAAGGTAAATATGAATCCTCCCAAAATTTTAAATTTATCCCCCAGGGCTAGTTTTTGACGATTACGTTGACTATCGTCATCGGGTTCGTGGTGAAAGGGCAATAACCAAAAAGAATTGATGGCCCGGTGATAGTTTATCCCGAGACCATTAAATTCTATGGGAGAGCAACAACACCTTCTTTTACCCCCCAAACAGGGTGGAGAAGCTGGAATTAACACCAAAACTCAAATGGTACATGCTAAAACTTGGCAAAACTTGGGTTAAAAAAGCCACGGGAAAAAACCCAACCCCATTCCTACCCCTGTTTTGTACCACCATGCCCTTTAAAACCTCTGACCCCAATTAAAAATCCAGAAGGCAGTATTATTTAAACCCACTTTTTAATTAAACTGGCATTGACACCCTGCCTGGACCACAGATCCCCCCCAGAAAAAAAAGTGCCGGGAAAAAAGGAGTCTTCAACCCCCTTTTTAAGTTTAAAACTGGACTTTGACCATACCCTCCTGGCCCAGCTGACTCTTAAAACCCTGTTTGATCACAGATCACAAAGTGGCACTATGCTATTTTGTACGTGACTGTCATTTAGTAATTTTTGGAAAATGACATTTGTTTACCCGAATTTTATTTAGGGAAGTTTTTTTATATTTTACATTATTACTTTTGCTTTTTTTTTTAAGTGTTAACATAAAACATACAACCCTCCCTGCAGTTTTTAAATGTATTTTTTTACACGTGTAATGTTTAATTCGTCCGCACAACCCCAAAAAAAGAAAAACAAAAGTCCTAATCATCCCCCAAAACCTTTTAGTTGAGAAGACTTTCCCTCCTGGCTTCTGAACTGATTCAGCCAAAAACAATTCAATGGTTTCATTTTTTTCCCCAAAACCTTCTAATGATTAGGGACAGACCCCCTGGGATAAATTTATGCGCCCAAAGTGACTCCAGCCCCAAAAAATTTAAGCCTCCATCCTCTGAAAAACCTATATCTGTCAAGTCTTTTCCCGTACCTCCCTTGTACAATTAAAAGGGAATTTTTTTACCCCTATTTTTTACATGCAAGTTTTTAGAGTTTAATTCAGAAAAAAACATTTTAAATGGGTGGAATCCCACCATGTCTTTGTTTCTCTTTTTTTAATTGTATTAAATGGGTTGTCTCAATACAGGGATTGCTAGCTATGTTAAAGATCTTGCAAAAACAAGTCATTTTGCAATATGTGTCCATTAACAGTGTCCTACCTATTCCTGTTTCTGACAGCACCATCACCCTGAGCCACTCTTGACAATTGTGAAGAACAAATGTCTGTTAGAAACAACATTTTTTTATAATAGGACCTGTAGTATAGCTGCATGTCACAGCAAAATGCCTCCAAAAATTCAAAGCATGACCCTTGAGCCACTTTGGACAATTGTGAAGAACAAATGTCTGTTAGAAACAACATTTTTTATAATAGGACCTGTAGTATAGCTGCATGTCACAGCAAAATGCCCCCAAAAATTCAAAGCATGACCCTTGAGCCACTTTTGACAATTGTGAAGAACAAATGTCTGTTAGAAACAACATTTTTTTAGAATAGGACCCATAGTGTTGCTGCATTTCAAAGCAGCATGACCCCAAAAATTATAAAAATGACTTCTCAGCCACTGTTAAAAATTGTGAGGGAGAAATGCCACTTAGAAGCCACATTTCTGTTCCAAAGGACCATGATTATTGCTGTATCTCAAAGCTACATGACCCCAAAAAATTATAAAATGACTTCTCAGCCACTATTAAAAATTGTGAGGGAAATGCCACTTAAAAGCCACATTTCTGTTCCAAAGGACCATGATTATTGCTGTATCTCACAGCAACATGACCCCAAAAAATTATAAATATGACTTCTCAGCCACTATTAAAAATTGTGAGGGAGAAATGCCACTTAGAAGCCACATTTCTGTTCCAAAGGACCATAATTATAGCTGTATCTCACAGCAACATGACCTCAAAACCATTGACAATGCGAAAACTTCTAAAGATAAAGTGAGTAAATGGAATACGGTGTTGTCATGAAACCTTGCTGTCTTTTACAGTCTCCTCACAGCAAAACCAGCAAAATGAACTGTTGGGAAAAGAGAATAAAAATTGCAGTAAGAAATGATCATTTTAAAAAAAAGTTTTCAAGAGGACCATTTCTGTTTGAAGAGGAATGTGAAGTAGACCGCAACTAATCGGTGACCTCGGCAATTGGGGCCACAACATCATCAGAGATCCATGCCTGATTCATCTTGATGAAAGCAAACGATCACATTATCTGTGGAAAGCCGGATGCGTTTGTCTGTAGACTCCTCCAGCTGTGCTGAGGTCCGCTCAGATATGACCTGGCTGCTGGGCAGGACAACACCTCTATGGCGTGGCGAGCGAGCTCAGGCCATTCGTCCATTTTGGATACCCAGAAGTCTATTGGGTCCGGAACACATACAAAAACATCGTTGTTGAGACGCAGATAGTCGTGCACCATGATCTTAAGCTGGTCTCAGTGGTGTTGGATGATGTCCCTGCATTGCATGCTTTGGATAGGATGTAAATAAACGCGAATTTTGAGCCAGAGGTCACCCATTAGGCTTCTGCCACCTTGCCTACTGCCGCTGCTGCCGCTACGGCTACTTGGCACTCTACTGCTGTCACGTCGCTGATGTTGTTCCACCGTGACATCTGTTGCGTCTGCTTCACGTTCCTCAAATGTCTCCAGTTGATCAATCAGCAAGGTCTCCATTTCCTGCATTATACCTCTAATGGGTGGGCGGGAGGAAAGATGCTGATTTTCACAAGATTTTGTACCTGCCGGGGATCCCAGAGGGTGGCCACCCATTAAATGTTGTTCATATCTGAAGCCTTAATGCGAGGATCATGTTGGAGGAAAATGGAGCAACCAAGCACTCATGTGAGAGATGGAGCCTTGTATTTCCCAGCCTCTGGTCGAGGGCACTAGCAAACTGATCATCCTCATCTTCCACCTCTGCCACAAATTCGCGCCCATCTCTTTCCCAAGGCAGGGTGACTCATTAACGTCAGTGGTCTAGGATACCACCGCCTCTCCACCGCTTCCTCCAGCACAGCTTCACAACAGCCCTGACATTGCCTCAGAAGAAGCACCATATGAGCTGATGCCGCTGTCCATTGCACTACCAGCCCTGGACCCGAACCACTGACTAATGAAGATCGATAAAATTGAGAATCTGTCCGGGCCTTGTGGATATGAAAGAGAAAGGCTCCGTGTCCCGCATCTGTTTCCTCTCCTCCTCCGTCGCTGTCTGGACCTGTTTTATTCAGAGTGTCCATCCAACGATCGTTTCAGAACGACGATCACCAAAATGCTCATGCTGACAAGTGCATCGTCTGCACTGAACCAGCTTTGGTGGCTATCTCTTCATCAAAAACTGGCAAGGATAGGTGCAAGCTCTTTTCAACCTGCCTCCACTCTCAGGTGCCCGGCTCAACACCCCGATGTCCGCACCGCAGCTTGTCAGGCCATGTGTCACTATCATACTGCGTAATACATTGCGCTGTGATGCCACAATCTCTGGATCAAGTTGAGGGGTGGTATTCCAGCCGTGTTGCCAACACACGCGGCTCCTGCTCAGACGCTAGTACAATGAAGTAAACAGGAGAGAGGCGCCGAGCTGATGTCTTGCTCCGCACCAGGCGTTACGAAGCAGGTGCGAACGGCGGAAGTGCGAACTTTAGACCATCGAGCCTTCCTCAGCAGGCAGACTCCAGAACCCGGTAGCTCTTTCTTTAGGAAATCTTTCTGGACTACAAGTTCAATGAAATTGCCAGCAAGAGATGTGCACCCAGCCTACCGAATCTAAGGGCGGCCATGCAGATTTCGCCCGTTATCGCACACACCACCTTGGCCTGGCACAAGTTCTTGGCACCAGCCAGTGCTCGGTTCTGTTGCGTAGAGCCGACCACAGCTCCTTGACTCTGTGAGAGGAACGGTCTCCAAGACAGATAATTTCAACACGGCCTGTATTCACTGGGCATACAGATTCCACCGGAAAGAGCACCTTGGGGAAAGAGCCAGCACCCTCCCTATCTGTTTGAAGAAGCGTGCGCGAGCCGAGCCTGAGCAGCCACCGTCACCCCCAGAGACAACCACCCAGCACACCCAGTGAGCTGTCAATGAGATATAAGCGTCCTTGCCGTGCTTACTATTCCATGTGTCGGTGTTCAGATGGAATAATACTCACCGCCACATCTATTCAGACAACGCGCTCTTGTAAATTTTAGATGACACGTGGCTGGCCAGGGCAGGGACGCTTTTCTGGCAAAGAAATGCCTGCTCGGCATCTAGTTATTGGGGCAGGCAAGGCCATGACACGTGGCGTAACCCATCTGGTCCACCAGACCGAACGAACTAAGGCAACATTCTCCAAGTGCCAAAAGCGCTGGTAAAAAAACAATGAGCCGACATTCAGCTCGCATTTGGCTTGGATGGTTTGCGTAAAGTGTTTCTTCTGCTCCTCCAACAATCTGGAAGTACAGAAAGCTGGCTGCTAGACTGGCCGCTGTACTCGTGTACAAGGTCGTCGAAACTGGCGGGAAGAAATGGTAGGATGGGTTCTCTGGTGCTGCAGCGGTGGTACTTCGGCGCGAACGGTGGAGCGCTGAATGCATAGTCTGTTCCCGATCATTACCTGATAGACCATGGGCAGCTGAGGACGCTTTTGGTGGTGACTGATTGTGGAGACGGAGACACCAGATTGTGTGACAGTTGGTTGGAGGCCCGGCGGCGGTCCGAGGTCCTTTTTGGCCAATAGTTGCCTCCATTTCAACCATGCATTCGCTGCATGTGAACTAGACATGTGGTGGATGCGGTTACTTATCGTTTACTGCAAAAAGGCTTCATATGACATCGCTGGGGATAGAATCAGAGGCTTGCTTCCAAAGAAGGCCCCAGGCATGAGAGGTCCTGTGGACGCATATTTGAACGGCGATAATGCGAGGAGCGGGGTTTCCTCTGAACCGTGGCTACAAGTCTGAATCATATTAGTGGACTATAGTGACCCCCTCCCCCTTTTTGAGGGGACCCTACTGAACTACCCCCATCTCTTCCCCCTCGTTTCATTATGAAGCGCTCACAAGCAAATTTGCTGAAAAGCCACTTGGATCCGCATGCCGTCTCATCACATAAACACGGTGACTTGGGTTTCCTGATATTCTGCATCCAGGGCGCGGGCTACAAGCAAAGGGACTGAAAGGGCTTGCCGCCCGCTGGGTTTTTTGCCGATTGCCCAGCTTCCTTCCCTCCCTGATGGCTCATAAGGGCGTAAGCAGAGAAAATCATCCCTTTGGCCCTCTTGATCTTTTAACATCCCTTCTGACCCCAACCGCTTTTGCATAAAGAGGCTTAAAAAAAGGATTATCCACAGGGGGGGTACACGAGTTGACATTTGGGCTGCTTCTTTTGGACGGATGCTGGGGATCTGATGACGACATTTGTGGCCGTGACGGGAGGGCGAGGGGTAAACTGGGTGGATGAGGTTGCTTAACCTGAAGGGCAGATTGGCGACGCTGTTTTGTTACTGAGATTCACAGGGCCCTGACCCACCCGATTACAGGCCTGACGGTCCGCAATGACATCCGCTGGCTGCGTTTGTCGCCACATGGGAAGGGGCACTTCTCTCGTCCTCACCCCATGTCCCTACCCCCCTCTTTGCCGCTTACCACCTGAATTCGCTCCTGTTCAGAAATATAAAAAAATTTTAGAAGGGGAGGAAAGTTTTTTTGGGAAATTTTTATTAAAAGACTGCAAATCAAAGCTATTTTCAAACCCAAAAACAAAACAAAATTGCTGGAACAAATTTTTAAAGCAAATGATCTATCAACAAAACTTACTTCCAAAAGTGAAAAAAAAAACCTTTGAAAAGTAACGGGTATTTAAAAGGATTTTGGCACTTTCAATTTACCTTGGGAATACAAAATTGCTGTATTCACATTAACTGCAAAGTACTCATCAAAAAAAGCTGTACGCCAAAAATGAAAAAACAATATCTGAAATGTATTGATAAAAAAGGTATTTTTTGGGACCTTTCAATTTACCGTGGTGACTACAAAATTCTGTATTACATTTAAGTGCAAAAGGGGCCTCAATGAACAAAACGTATGCGCCAAAGTGAAAAAACATACTGAAAATTTTTCGATAATAAAAGTATTTTTTGGCACCCATCAAAAAACCATTGGGGCACAAAAACTGTATTCAAATTTAAATGCAAAGTAATCTTCAACAAAGCTGGCCTGCCCAAAGTGAAAAAAAACGTATCTGAAAAGTATTCGGGTAATAAAAGGATTTTTGTCCTTTCAATTCACCATGGTGACTAAAAATTCTTATTCAAAATTTTAAAGCAAAGTAGATCTAACAACAAAGCTGTACTGCGCCCCAAAATGAAAAAACAGTATCGAAATGTTTAGGAAATAAAAGGTTTTTTGGCCCTTTCAATCACCTGTGGGGACACAAATTGCTGTATTCACATTTAAGTGCAAGGTGCCTCAAAGAACAAAGCTGTAGTCGCCAAAGTGAAAAAAAAACCCTACCTAATGTATTCGGAAATAAAAGGGTTTTTTTGGCACCTTCAATTCACCTGTGGTGAACAAAAAAGCTGTATTCACATTTTAAAGGGAAGGTCCTCAATGAACAAAGCTTAGTGCGCCCAAAATGAAAAAACACGTATCTGAAATGTATTCGGATAATAAAAGGTATTTTTTTGGGACCTACAATTCACCCGTGGGGACTACAAAATTGCTGTATTCAAATTTAACTGCAAAGTAGATCTAACAACAAAACTGGCCCGCCCAAAGTGGGAAAAAAAAAAACGTACGAAAAGTATTCGGTAATAAAAGGGGATTTTTTGGTCCTGCAATTCCCTATGGTGATACAAAATTGGATTCAAATTTTAAAATGCAAATGTTATCAAAAAAGCTGTATGCGCCAAAGTGAAAAACACGTATCTGAAAGTATTAGGATAATAAAAGGTATTTTTGCCCCTTTTAAATTCCCCTGTGGTGACTAAAAAAATTGCTGTATTCACTTTTAAATGAAAGGTTGCCTCAATGAACAAAGTGTACTGCCCAAAAGTGAAAAAACTATCTAAATGTATTCGGAAAAAAAAAGGTATTTTTGGCACTATAAACCTTGCTGCTAAAAAAATTGCGGGATTCAAATTTAACTGCAAGGTGGCATACAACAAAGCTGGAAGGGAAAAATTGAAAAAAAAACCCCTGAACAATCTGAAATGTATACTGATAAAAAAGTGGAGTTTTGACCTAACAAAGAGACTGCGTTACTAAAAAAGATGTGTACCTAATATTTAATTCGGCTGCCCAATATCCAGGAAATATTTCAATAGAAATTTGTTAATAAAAAAGCTATTGCGTGCAATGTCTACATAAGTCTTGGTGAAAATACCCAGTATTTTTAAAAGAGCTGTCTGTGTTCGCCCCCTCCCCGCTCTCCCCTGACTTTACAGCGGTAGATGCCCCTTTAAAATTCTTCCCTAACTACATAAAATTTCAAATCTCTGATTCTAAAAAAATTGAAAAGATCAAGCTAACAGTAGAGCTTTCTTGTGAAGAATAAAATTTAATTTGTGAGTGTTTGGAACAGGCGAGCGCACGCCCCTACTGCTATAAAGACGCGGAGACATGATCAGGGAACAGGAAGGGTTTCTATGTAAAACGAGGTCATGTGATTTTTCCAGCCAATCGAAAACCATACACATCCAGTTTGACTTTGCAACAATCTCACCCTGCTCTATTCGTAAGCTATTTTGCTGGCCGCCAAAATGCGGGAAGCGCCGTAAGGGGCCCCCAAATTTTTTAAATACTCAAGTGATCGCGCGCTCAAAGGGGGCCAAAGCCCCGGGATGAACCCGCGTATTTTACGCTGGCATATGCCCATCCCCCACAGGCCGGAAGTGAGTGGCCGCGGGGGATTATCCCCCCATGTGCGACATCGCAGTGCGGGCGGCAGGGTGAGTCTGCTGCCTGATCACGGGCAAATAAAGGGGTTCGGGCCGGTACTGGTCTCCTACCGGACAGCCGGACGTGAATGACAGGTTTGGGGTTTGTCTGGTTACGTCCGATGCCCCCAATGCATTGTGGGAGGGACAGACAGTTGTCATGGAGACCCGCTACGTTATAAACGTTTGTGTTCCCATTGCATGAAAAAATCTGACGATCGTTAAAAGCAATTTCCCCTGGGGAAAAGTGTAAAAAAATGTAAAAAAGTAAAAACACAAAAATAAAATAAAAACAGTCATCGCCTTTTCCCCCTTTTCAAACCGGGGAAAGCCCCAAAAAAATCAAAAATAAATAATGTACCATATTTGGTATCGCCGCGTGCGTAACGACCACCCTATAAATCTGTCATGTTAATTAAACCCGTACGGTGAACGCCGTAAAAAAAAAACCAAAAAACAACACAGAATGCGATTTTTGTTCATCTGCAGCACAAAAAAAAAAAGTCATCAAAAACTCATATCAACATAAAGTGATGCCAATTAAAACGTCTTCATCCGCAAAAAAAAAGTCCTTACACAGCTCTGATACGGAAAAAAAAATTTAAAAAATTCTGGCTATTAGAAGATAGCGATGCATTAAAATATTGTTTTACACAAATAAAAAACTTTTTTTTCAAAAAAATTGTGCTTTTAAATAAAAAAACTACATAAATTGGGTATCACCGTAATCATCTCAAAACCCCCAGAGTTAAAACTAACTTGTCATGGATACTGCACGGTGAACGCTATTAAAAATAAAAATAAAAAACACTGCTAGGGATTGCGTATTTTCTTCACCCTGCCTTCCAAAAAACGGATTTAAAAAAGCGATCATAAAATCTTGTCCCCCAAAAATGTTACAATAAAAACGTCAACTCATCCCAAAAAAAAAGTCCCTATACAGCTCCATAAACAGAAAAATAAAAAAGTTATGGCTCTCAGATCGCGATGATGCAAAAAAAAGTGTTTTCCTTTTCAAATAAAAGTGTTTTTATTGTGTAAAAGCAGTAAAAACATTAAAAAAATATACAAATGTGGGTATCGCTGTAATCGTATAACCTGCTGAGTAAAACTAGCATGTCATTTATACCGCACAGTGACCGTGTAAAAAATAAAAATAAAAAACACTACCGGGGATTGCTGTATTTTGACAAAATGCCTCACAAAAACCTTAATAAAAGTGATCAAAGCATAAACATGCCCCCCTTTAATGGTACCAATAAAAAATCAACTCATCTCATAAAAAAAAAGCCCACAAGCAGCTCCATATGCAAAAATTAAGAAAGCTTTTGGCTGTCAGACTGGGGACAACATAAAAACGCAACTTTTATAAAATCGTCTATTGTGTAAAAGTAAAAAACATAAAAAACTATATAAAATTTTATCATTGTAATTGTACCGACCCCATAGTAAAGTTATCCCGTCATTTATCCCGTTCTGGGGGAATACTGTAAAAAAAGAAGCCCAAAAAACAATGGCGGAACTTTCGGTTCCCTCTCCATTTCCATGGCCCAATGCCTAAAAAAAAAACTACGGAAAACCTGGGGCGCCCAAAAATGCACAATACACCCTTAGATGAGTTTCCTGAGGGGTGTTGAATCCATATTGGGTCAACTTCTTGAAGGTTTCACCTGTTCTAGTACTTTGGGGGCTTTGCAAATGTGACATGGCTCCCACCAAAATCTGCGTTCCAAAAGCCAAATAGCGCTCCCTCCCGTGTATGCCCGGCCATGCGCCAAAACAGCAGTTTACACCCACATGTAGGGTATTGCCGAACTTGGAAGAAATTGCGTAACACAATTTTGGGGCTTTTTTTTTCCAAGATTCCTTGTAAAAATTAAACATTTTCAGCTAAAATTGCAGATTATTGGAAAAAATATATATTTTTTTATTTTCAGAGCCAAACGCTAAAAAAATTTGTGAAACGCCTGTGGGGTCGATATACTCACTGCACCCCTGGATATATTCCTTAAGGGGTGTAGTTTCCAATATGGGGTCTTTTTAGGGGTATTTATTGAGTTTTGGAACCTTAGGGTGTCCGCAAACTTGAAATGGCGCCTAAATAAAATCGTAATGAAAATGAGACCCCAGAGTCCGGTAGGTGCTCCTTCTATTCTGGGGCTTGTGGTTGAGCCAAATAGCGCACTAGGGCCACATATGTCTGAAAACGGCAGAATCTGGGGAATCAATATTAAGTTGCATTTCCCTGACCACATTTACCGTATTCTCGTCAATAACGTATAAAAATTTAAAATCTGCAAAAAAGTGAAATTTTGAAATTCCACCTCCACTTTCATTTAATTACTGTGAAACACCTAATGGGTTAATAAACTTCCTAAATGCGGTTTTGAATACTTTAGGGGGTGTAGTTTCTTAGATGAGGTCATTTATGGGGGTATCTAACATACAGGTCAATCAAAGTCACGTTAGAACTGGACTGGTCCCTAAAAAATGTATATTGCAAATTTTCTTGAAAATTTGAAAAATGACTACTAAATAAGCCCCCTAATGTCATAAAAAATGAAAAGACATTTAAAAAAAATGATGCCAAACTACAGCAGATGTATGGTAGATGCTAGTTATAAACTATTTTGAGTGGAACAACCATCTGTCTTACATGCAGAAATTTTTTGAAGTTTGAAATTGGTAAATTTTTCACATTTTTCACGATAATTTGTATTTTTCACAAATAAACAAGCATTTTTTGGACCAAAATTTCTTACTATCTTAAAGCACAATGTGTCACGAGAAAACAATCTCTGAATCACATGGATAGGTTAAAGTGTCAAAAAGTTATTCTCACATAAAGTGACACATGACAGATTTAAAAAAATGGGGCTCTGTCATAGAGGCCAAAACTGGCTCCGGCGGTAAGGGGTTAATAGATGATGCACAGATTTGAACCTAAATTATCGCATGATCTAAAAAATTCGTGCAACATAAAAACTGTGCCGATTTCAACTTTGTCGTTAATACTCGCTCAACACTACCCAGGGCTGTATCTAGAACAAGGGGGCATCCTCTACGTCTTGAGGAATGAAAGTTTCCACATAAACATAGAAAGGGATTCTTTACTGTAAGAGCAGTGAGACTATGGAATTCTCTGCCAGAGGGACTTGTCATGGTGAATTCAATAACGGATTTAAAAAAAAAAAATGGTTTGGATGCATTTCTGGGCGTAAAAAATTAACAAGTTCATGACTAGGATTTAGGAGTGGGGTCATTGATCCGGGATTTTTTCCCATTGCCCGATTGGAGTCGGGGAAAGGGAAATTTTTCCCTACAAAAAGGACAATTGGCTTTTTACCCCATTGGGGGTTTTTTTCCTTCCTTGGTCAAATCTTACAAACGGTGAACTGGATGGACGTCTTGTTTTTTTTGGCCTTACAAACTTAAAAATGAATGCGCTGACTGACACTTCCATTTAATTTAAGATGTCTATACAGTGGTGCTTAAAAGTTTATGAAGCCTTCATAATTTTTAATATCATAAATTTGGTCTTTAACTACATAAAATTTTTACCCAAACCCTAAGAACTGATAAAAATAAAAAAACAAAATGAGTCAAACATATTAGACTTGGTCATTTTTTTATTGAGGAAATTAATCCAATTTCACCTATGAGTGACAAAAGTAGGTGAACCTTTAAGGGGAGTTCGCATGATGGGTTTAGATGTGGACATCTAGAATCAGTGGACTTTTTGGGGGTATAGTTTGCGTTCATATATAAATTACTACAGCATTTTTACATTTTTTTTCAATTTCTTTGTTTTTTTTTAATTATTTTTTACACTATTCGCATTTCACACTAAATAACCTATTACATGAATTCTACAGGTTATTACAGTCGTGTGGATACCTATTATGTGTATTTATTTTTTTGTGTAATGTATGCACAATAATTTTTTATTAAATTTATTTATTTGTTCCACACTTTTTATGTTTTTTACTTAATTTTTTAATCCAACTTTGGGATAACTATTGTACTTTTTTTTACGCTTGGTAATGTATTAACATACATAAATATACTATCACATTACAATCTGTGTCAGTTTGACAGAGGCAGCAGTCAGGGCAACACACAGTGTGTCCTGACTTCAGGCTTGTTATACAGACAGCTCTGGAGCTACTCTTGGTCCACAGGGCTCACCGAACAGACATTCCCTGGGCTCCTTCGAGTCACCAGGAGTACTGATCACCCAATGGAGCAGGGAAATGCCCTTTGATTATGCCGCAGTCACAGAACGCAGCAATCAAATGGTTAAGTGCTGGGGATTGGAGGTTTTGGGAGCCACAAAACTCTATTTCTGCAGCAACATCTCTATACATTGCTGCAGAAAGAAGACAAGCACCACCTGCCGTCTATAGTCGATGGGCGGTCATTAAGAAGTTAAAGAATAGACAGGCCAGTAATAAAATATTCAAGACAGAAATCTGCCTCAGGCAGTCCAGGGCTTTTCCTTACTCAAATTCCGCTCTAGTAGTGCTGAAAAAGCCGTCGTCTGAACTCACCCTTAGGGTTAGCAGATAATTCAAAGTATTTTCCAGCAATGGGATGACAATTGGGTGTGAACAGTCGAAAAATTTTATTCAAAGAACAGAGTTTAAGTCTAATTTTCATGTCACATGTCTATGGAAGTGTATCATGACACAAACAAAGGAGATTTCTGAAGAACTCGAAGAAGAGTTGTTGATCACCAGGATAGAAAAAGTTACAAAAGCATCTCAAGAGTTTGGACTCCACCATTTCACAGTCAGACAAAATGTATATAAATAGAGGAAATTTAACCATTATTAACCTTCCCAGAAGTGGTTGCCCAACAAAGATGACGCCGAGATCAAGGCGTTTGTCACATTTGCTAACCGAGGTGGTTAGAAACGGCGGGTATGCGAATCCTCTGGGCCCACCGCGAGCGCAGATGGTGATACTCGCGGTGGCAGCCGACATGCGGGACAGGGACACCGGACAGTGGCAATGGTTACAGGGCACAGCAGCGTATAGCCATAGACTAGTAGCAAAGTCCCAGACAGGTACCAGAATTAGTACCGCAGCAGAAACCAACAGGTAGCAGTAGATGAACACCACATTAGGAAACGCTGGATAGCGCAGGGTTAATGCAGATACCTGGAACACTGGTAACTCAAGGGTTGATCAGCAGGAGCACAGCAGACAGCGGTCAAGCTGTAAGGAAGGACACCAACGAATTGACCAGGGGCAGGAAGTTCCTTAAATAGTCAAGGGTCACAGGTCACAGAAAGGAAATTGTGACACTGTCCCTTTAAATACAGTACAATGCCGTGCACGGGACGGCAGGGAGAAGGAGGAAGAATGGCAGACTTGGATATGCCGGCGGGCTCCGCCACCAGCCCCGAGGAACAGACAGGAGCCGGGACAGGTGAGTGACAAGTAGCGGGGACACAACAGGATGCAGTCACAGCAGCTGGGTCGTGGGAGACACAGGCATGCCGGCAACGTGGCGTGAATCGTGACGGTGTTTAATAGTCTGTGAGGTCACAAAGAAACCCAAGCTAACTCCTAAGCAACTAAAGGCCTTCCTAAAATTAGCTGAATGTTCATGAGTCCACCATCAGGAGGACACTGAACAACATTGGTGTAAGTGGCAGGATTGCAAGGGGAAAGCTGCTGCTCCCAAAAGAACATTGAAGGCCCTTCTGCAGATTGCTAAAGTTACCTAGATGCCAGATGGCTTTTGGAACAATTTTTTTGGATGGATGAGACCAAAATAGAGTTTTTAGGTTTGATTGAGAAGGCTTTTGTTTCGAGAATGGAACACATTACATTCCAGCATAAAAAACCCATACTATCTGTGAAATACAGTGGTGACAGTATTATAGTTTGGGCCGGTTTTGGCTGTATTTGTGTCAGGATGGCCTGCCATCATTGATGAAGCAATGAATTCTAAATTATACAAGAAAATCCTAAAGGAAAATGTCAGGACACCTGTCCAAGAGCTCAGTCTTTTTTTTTTTTAATATGTTTTATTAAAGAAAAAAATCGATACTTTTATAAATACAGGGAAGTGCCATACATCAAAGTGTCAAATAAGCAAATAAATGGCATTGAAAAACACGTATGCATATAAGTACAATTTAGCAAGCAATTAATCAAACATATGTCAATTGCCTCCTGACTTTTTCAATTTTCTCCCCAACCTGATGTCTCCAGACCAAATAACCCATAAAAACTAACCCCAAACCTCCCACATAGTAATTCAACTTGCTGTGCACCACTCCTTCCCATGTTAGACTCCAATGTCTAGGTTCCCTAGTGTACCTCTCAGCCTTTCCACTAGATAGTACTTGGTATATTTAAAAGGTTCAAGCAGTGATCTAATTTTTTTTATATTGTTTAGAAATAAAGGATCTCCATTTTATCAAGAACCCTTTTGCGTCAGTGTCTATGTTTTTTTCCACCTGAAGCTTCTCTAAATAAATAACCTGTCTTAGACAGTCTTCCAGTTCCGATAAAGTCGGAACAGATTTGTCGATCCAGTGTCTTAGAATACATTTCTTGGCCGCTAACAATGTAACATGAATCCCTTTAAATGTAATCAAAGAACCATCCGTCACATTCCCCACTGGCTCCCCGGTAGCATAAGGAAAGAGAAAACGCTGTGGATTAAATGCTATCGAGCAGTCCCATGGGACTGCAATGAAATCTTTTACCAACTGCCAAAACCTCATGATATCAGGATATTGCCACATGCAATGAAACAAGTCAGCCTTTTGCAGGCCACATTTCGGACATGATGTAAGATATGTGGATCTATTTGGACCGCCAGGGATATTAAAGGCATATATAGCCCTATGCATCAGTCTGAAGAGTATTTCTCTCCAATTTTCATTGACGATTGATTTGCGCACTAATTGCTTACCCTTCAGGATCTTGTGGGAAATCTCAATGTCTCCTAATTGCCCCTCCCAGTACTTGAAAAGTTTGCCCTCCAGCCCTTCGCCAGATTTAGCCTGCAAAATAGAATAGATCCCGGAAAGTAAGCCTTTGCTGTCTCTAGACTTAGAAAGCTCATAAAAATCAGTCGTCTCTCCCAGAGACGGCAAATGTGTGACATTGGCTCTGCAAAGGCTTTCTAATTGTTTATATTGGAAGATTTGGTTCTCACCCAATGAGAATTTCTGGCTGATCTCCTCCCACTGGAGTAGAGATCCCGTCGTGACTGATAGAATGTCCCCAAGGACCCTAACTCCCCTTTGTCGCCATACAGAAAACAATCGTTCTCCAGTCCTGGACGAAAAGATGGTAAATCCCAGAGAGGGACAAACCGAGAAATATACATGGGTCGCTTGAACAACCTTCTTATGTGTCTCCATGCAGCCAATGTATCTCTTAACACAATACTGCTTTTGACCCCCGTGGTAAATTTAATGGTACATGTAATAGGTCCAGATGCAGGAGGAGCCAGCCTGGATTGGAATTTTGAATTAGAAAAGAAAAATTTTTGTCCCCATCCGTCTTTTTACGTGGTGACATAGTTGCCAATTTTAAAAAATTTTTAAAGATTGGCAGTTGCCCCCCAACATGGTTTTTTCCCCAACGCCAGCTTTTTCATAGCCTAAAACCCGAAACGTTCGCCTTCCAGATAAATTTTAAAAGGGGGGGCCTGCCGTAACTTTTTATGTCAGTGTGTTTAAGTAAAAAGGGTTTTTTTTGAAGAGGTAAAGCAATTTTTCAAAGTTTTCCATTTTGATTAATTGAAAAAGGGGACCGGGAGATCCCCCCACCTGTCAACTCCCCCAAAAATTTTGAGTTTAAAGGCGAGTATTTTTAAGCTGGAAATTCTCTGTTCCTTTAAACCAATTTTATGCCAAAAGAAATGTGAGATGAAATGCACTACCTCACCTCTCTAAAAGATAGATATCTGATTGGTGTCCCTAGCGAATTTTTGTCATTTGTCCTTTTTAATTTAAAAACCCCAAAAACCCCCTTCATTTGCCCAAACTTCATTAAAAATAGAATTCGTCCGCGAAACAAACGATTTTATTTCCCCTAGAACCTACCATTACTCCCTGAAAAGGTTTTTATCGTAAATGTAACGCCGATGGTTTCGGTGCGAGTCGGGAGCATGGGGACAGGGGTCCCCCCCCCGTTTCTTTTCCCCTTTCTGTAATTAATGGGGGAAAAAATTTTGAAGCCCGGGTTTTGGGGCCCCCTCTTTTTGCAGGTGTTATAAATTTGCTGTGAATTTTAATTCCTAAAGTTTCCTAAAAAAACCCATTTGTCGACACAAAGTTAACCCTTTTCCCCAATTCACATTGTCGAATGCTTTTTCTGCGTCGACACTTAAAAGAGCCGACGAAGACCTCCCCTGGGTATCCCTTAATCTTCCTGCCCCCTTTAAAAACAGCTCAAAATTTTTTTTACCCCCTGAATTCCCTTTGATGAAAACCCATTTGTTTGATCCCCTATTAAAATTTGGATAAGGAGCCCCAAACCTATTTTGCTATAACCTTGGAGTAATTTTTTTTTTCCTGATTTATTAAAAAATATGGACGGTTTTAAAAATTCCGCTTTCACGGGCCCCTCTCCCTTTTCTTATACAGCACCTTGATATAAGCGGTATCTCCCAATGGAAGCATTTTGTTTTTGGAAAATTTTTCAAAAAATTTTACCCTCCCTAGAGTTGGGGCAATTTCCTTATGTATAATTTTATAGAAATCTCCTGACAGGCCATCTGGGCCTGGTGCCTTAGCCGATGGAATGTTCTTAATGACTTCCTCTATTTCCTCTTCCCTGATATCCTCGTTCAGGCTCTCCCTATCTTCATTAGACAAAGAATTCAGTTGGATATTTTGCAGGAAAGACTCGCCATTGTTCATGACTGCGAATACAACTTCTTATAATAATTTTCCAAAATGTAGTTAATCCTTTTTGGGTCTCTCGACATCGCCCCGGAGTCATCCACCAGACCCAATATGTGTGTCTGACCCCCATGGTTCCTCACCAAATTTGCCAACAACTTAACTGCCTTATTACCAAACTTAAAGAGAGAACACCGCAGCTGATCACTATAAAAAAGATCTAATCTCTTCTGCTGGAAATCAAACACTTCCTTTGCCAAAACCCACAAGAAATTTGGTATAGGCATCTCTCAAAGTACAAGTGGACTTTTCAAATTTCGCTCTTAGATCTTTTTTCTTTGCCGTCTTGTAAGCAATTATCCTGTCCCTGAGGACTGCCTTCCCAGTGTCCCAGAAAAGTCCAGGAGTTATCTTATGTTTGTCATTGTCCCGTGCAAATTCCTCCCACCAACACCTTAAAAGATCTTTAAAGTGTTCATCTCCCTGAAGAGCTCTAGGAAATCGCCACAAAATGTCTGAACCCTTGGGGTGGAGGTCTCTTAATGAAATCAGCACAGGAGAATTATCCGAAATCACAAGATCCCCTATCGCCACTGAATCCACCTGTCCTAGCAGTTTCTGATTAATAAAAAAGTAATCAAGTTGAGACCACGACAAATGAGCGTGAGGGAAGTGTGTGTACTGCCTTTCTTGTGGATTAAGTAGTCTCCAAACATCTCTCAAACCCATGGAGTCACAAAGTTTGCTAATCAAACTAGGTCCAGCGTTTCGTGCCTCCTTCTGTGTTCCCGCGTGCTTTCTATCCTCCCCCTCTTCCATCACACAATTAAAGTCTTCCCCTACAAGAATGTTTTTTCCACTGTCTTTGGATATGGAATTAGCTAACTGGTGAAAGAATTCTTTGTCACGAATATTTTGGTGCGTACACGTTAAAAAGGCTAATGATCCCAGCTGATGTTTCCACTGTCGCCTTAATGAATCGTCCCTCAGAATCCAATTCCCGAGAAATAATTTTATAAGGAGTATTCCTGTTAAGTAAAATTATCACTTCTGCTTTGCCATTGGCGGCTGCGGACCCTATGACTTCGCCCACCCACATCTTTGTAAGGTGGCTAAAATTCCTAGCATCTAAGTGAGTTTCCTGTAAAATGGCGATATCCTCTTGAGATGTCTCAAAGTCATCGTTCTCTTGTGGGGGGAACGTAACCCCTTAACGTTCCAAGTTACTATCCGCATGATCTAGGATGTCTCAATCTTATACCCTGCCACAGGAACCTGTAGAGACAGTGCGTATGCAACCCTCCCCTAAAGAACAAAAACCAGCGAACTTGTACCCCCAAAAACCTTGACAAATCTCCTTCCTTTCCTTTAGTGACTTCTCTTTTTTCACGTATAATTGCCTGAGGCGAGATTGCCTTCCTCAAACTTCCCAACATGAACATCTCAGCTGCCCGCCACCCCCCAACACCGTCCTAAATAAATAGGGTTAATTGACATTTTCCCTGAACCTTATCAAATAACCACTTGCAATTACATTTAAGTAAAGAACATTTCTAAATCCCACACCTCCAAGATTACCCCTAACTCCAGCCCAGCATCCCACAAATTGAAATCAGTAAATACTAGAAAATCTGGCATTCAGAGTCACGAATCTTGCCCTCTGGAACAAAGAAAAATCTGGTGATCATGAAAGAAATGTCAGCGTTTCCTTGGGGTCCGGAACTGTCCTGGCTGTGAAGTATTACTGTCGATGTCTTGGCCAGACCGAGACTTGTTAGCGTTGTGCTGGCTATGTCTTTCTATGCCATAAACTCCTTCCTCAAGCTGCTCTGAGTTGGCCCTTTTATGCGAGAGTCCATCCAGGTAGACTTCGGCTTCCTCTGCGGTATGACACAAAACCGGAGGACCTTGATCTGGGAAAATCCTCAATATGGCTGGGAATTGGAGATTGAACTGTATTTTTTTTTTAACCAGAGCCGTACAGACCGTAGAGAATTGCTTCCGTTTTCTAGACACCTCTATGGAATAGTCCGTAAAAATAAGTAATTTTCAACCCTTGTACATCAGGGGGTTTTGTGAGCTCTGTAAGCTTGTAGGAGCTGCATTTTCTCCATGTAATCAAGATATTTCACAATAACCGGTCTGGGTTTGTCCGTCGAGCCATCATTAGCAGTTGTTTTTGGCGGTCCGATCCTATGTGCTCGCTCCACCTTTAGCAGGTGCTGTAAGGCCAAAAGTTTTGGATTTCTATTGCGCAAATGTTATGTAAATTTTTAGGTGGGATATTTTCCCTGAGGCCGATAATCCTTAAATTGTTCCTGCGAGAACGATTTTCCAAATCCTCAACTTTGTTTTGGAGGTATTCAGTCCTCCTGACTAATCTCTCAATAGTACTCCTTGCCCCCAGAATATCATCTTCAGTTACATTCACCCGCTCCTCCAACTCCACAATTTGAGAGGTATGTGTAGATATGTCAGTGTGTATGGCTGATACTGCAGCAGTCACATAGGCAGATAATGTAGCTTCCAAGGAAGCCATAATGTCCGGAGCTAACAATTTTGCCACAGCCACCGCCATTGTTTTGCAGGAGACTGAAAGTCCTGGAATTTTCTCCTCCAGATCCCCCTGTATCTCATGGGATTCGCTTGACCCCCTGTTATGTGTGGGGGGGCCGGTAATATAGTTTGTGTGAGGGTATTGTGTGAGGCTGACCTGTTCTTCCTCCACTGTGTCGCCCGCTGAAACGTCTGCCTCTGCTACTAGTGGCGCCGTGCTGGCTTCACGGCCGCCTCTCGTGCCGCGTGGTGGTTCGGGCGCCATCTTGGAGAGGGGTTGCACCAAGGCGTCGGGAATAACGTGGCACAGTGGCTCCCCGCTACTTCTAACTTCCCCCTCTGGCACCGGGTAACGTCCGGGATGCTGTGGCACTAAAAAGCACCGTGTATGTGGCTGATATGCTGCGGGATTGTCCGGGAACGGACGGCGACGAGTGGGAGCTCCGACCGCTGCCTCCTCACATACGTGCGCCGGAACCAGAAGTTCCAAGAGCTCGGTCTTAAAAGAACATGGGTTATACAGCACGACAACGACCCTAAGCACACAGGTTGTTGTACCACAATAATAGGTACAGAAAAATATAATTAAAGTTTTACAATAGCCAAGTAAAAGTCCTGATCTTAATCTAATAGAAATGTTGTGGAAGGATGTGGAGCATGCAGTTCATGAGAGAAAAACCTACCAAATTCACATTCTTTTGCTACTCAGATATTGGATTATTGTCCTCAATAAATAAATGACCAAGTCTAAATTTACTCCTTTTTTTATCTGTTCTCTTTATTTACTTTTAGAACTAGTTTTAAATCACATTTAAGCATCAAGGTAGGAAATTCTCAAGGGTTTAAAAAATTTTAAGCACCACTGTATATCTATTACAGAACATTGTCACCTTTCAAGCCTTTTAGGATGTTGTACTTATGTTCATCAGCCTTGTGCGTCTCCAAGCAGCTGACTAATGAACTGATAATAAGCTATGATAATGTGTTGAAGACCAAGAAAAATCTGATAGATTTGCACAAAGAGTATTTAGGCATGTAAAGCAAACCCACCACATTATCAGTGCTTGCTCAAATATCTGCATGGAAAAATCATCACATTGCGCCATATTTATCAAAATGAGACACTTGAAAAATGACATTGGGTAAACTTGCTAAGCATGTTATATACACTTCCTTACCTCATGGTGTCACTAAAAATAAGCACAAAAACTAACATCATCAGTTTTTATTATATATGCTGATAAAATAGGCATAACATTTTTTTAAAAACAGCATGCTTCACTTTTGATACAATTTGCAATCGAATTTTGTTGCATTTTTCCATATTCTTCTTCCCCAATGCATGGTTGCCAACTTAATACTGAAATGTTTAAGTCCTGCCCCCAGGCCATCTGGGAAGCCCTCCTGAAAGGCCAAGAGTGCCCAAACTTTGCCCCTCTGTGGTTGACTGTGTTTTTTTTTTGTGGCCGTTTCCCACGACTGTTGTTTACTATGTCAGTGTTTGAAATATGTTGCACAGAACTCATATAAGTATAGGATCAATTTAGAAACATTTGTTGTGATCCAGGGAACAAACAACTGATAAATCATTGCAATCACCAAACACGTTGGTACTGTAGGTGTTAAAAGGGCATCATATTAGATAACTGCTGTTTAGGTGCCTGCTTAGGGCATATGGATATTACAGAAGGGCCTCTCTTGCTATGGCCTCTCTTGCTTGAGACAGCCCTCAGTGCCTTTCTTTCTGACAAGTAGTGGTGGAACTACGACTCTAGCTGTCGTAGCAGCTTCTACATTGCCCATCATCATCTCTAGGGGTCTCGGTCGGCAATGAACAGTAATTTAATTATTACTGTCAGCTGGCTGGCACTGAACAGTGTAACTGTTAAGTAAGGAGATAGGTCCCAGCTAGGTAGGTGGGCTCCAGCTCCAGTATAGGCTGCAAGATGATATGACATTATCGTGCGCCTATGTCAGGACTCCTGGCTGGTGCCTGGCAGGTCTAAGATCATAAACCTACTCGGCTATATAGCGGGGCAGGGCTATGAATACTAAGTTATGGCCTACTTAGAGCCTACTAACCTTTCTTATGGGGGCCTGCCTACTTGCCTACCTGAGATCTTGCCTACTTACCTGGTAATATGATTATGAGGGTTAAAGGCCATAGCTGTAGCACAATATCCAGGTGGTTAGTCATCTACTCTTCCCCACCCTCCTGCATCTAAACTAAGGCCTGTGCGCAAATTCTGCAGTGATGAGTGGTGGCCGGGAGAAGTCTTTATGGCTGTCTGGATCGAATGGAGAAGAAAAGGGAAACGACTCATCAGAAAAAATATCACTTGTGAGTTGGATGTAACTGCACTGTAGTCACTTATGTCTACAGAGCCTGTGTATACTTGTATCTACCATGGTATTGTCACTGTATATTGGTAATATACAGTCTGTAGTCTGATATCGACCACTATATGGTGGGAATATTGGTTTTTGCATACTGATCTTTATTTAGTAATAATGTAGGGGCATTATTCAGTCACTATGTTGTGGTAATTTGTGACTGTGTCCTGGCAATATATTTGGGTCCTTAGCATTATTGGTAATGTTGGTCTTGATAGAGTGGGATTTGTATGGTAGTAGTATGATGGTGAGGTATTTGCTCCTTGTACTATCTAGTAACTGCATAATAATTATTAAAAGGTGCTGTTAAATGTATGTGGGAGGGGAGCATCCAAAAGTTTGCTATGGGACCCAGGCTTTTCTAGTTAAGCTGCTGCTGACAAGGTTAAATCGTTCACATATTACACTAATGGCAGCATCAACACTTGGGAAATTTAGCTGTTTTCTGGGAGCCTGAAATACAGTAATCAGCTGATCACCACCATGGCTTTCAGATTAAAGGGTTTATCTGTTAAAACAAACAAACAACCCTTTGAACATCAGATTAATTCTCTTATACTTTGGGGCCTTGTGGCACTAGAAATATAGAGTGGATGAAGAGAAACATTATTCGCTTAAATATTAACAAATCCTGGAAACAAAATATCCCACCGCATGTGAAGGAACTGCAACTAAACACTGAAGAACATACTTTAGTATCGTGATTGGATTTAGAGATGAAAAGTTTAATATTTTGGAATGTGCTTTTCATTTGTTATTGATATTTTCTAGGTAATCTCCAACATGGTGTGCATGCATGACGACTAACAAATATTTCTTAATTAGAAGTATCTTGCAAGGAAGAGTAGGTGCTAAGATCCTGTTAACGCAAAATGTCATACGTATTTCTGTGACTTGAACTTATGTCCCATTATATCTAATAAGAACCTGGGGCTGCAGAAAAAATAAGTAATATGTCTCTTATTAAAGCAATTTGCAGGTAAATCTGCACAGAAACTATCACCTAGGCCTCATTTACGTCATGTTTTCGCCCTCATTTGCGGTGTCCATTGGTTTACTAAAAAAGTATATCTCGACAGATACAGTATCATGAGGGGGACATTGACTTCCACACAGTGAACATGTCCAGTCTCTGCACTAGACACAAAAGCCTGGACCTGTTGTGTTCCCATTGAAAACTTTTGACCAGTAAGCCAAGGATACCACGACAAGGGGGGTAGGAAGGGGTAGGAAGGGAATGCATGATGTGAAGGGGGCCCTAGACAGATGTTGATTAGCCCATAAAAAGTGCAGTAAAATTTCGTAGAAGAACATGAGGTTAACAGCTTGGATTTCCACTGCAGATCCATGACAGATTTTTGAATTATATTAACATGTTAGGTGGCTACAAGAAATGTATGTGTCTGATTTCTGATTAAAAAAAAGACACATAGTCCAGAGGATAGAAGGGCCAGACCTACCCTGAGATTACAAAGCTTGTGATTACAACAAATCTTCAAGCAGAAAAAAAACCACTTCCATAGGTCATCTTCGCAGCTAGATATAAAACACAATCTTATTGAAATAGATATAAAAAACACAAACAACTAAATCTACCCTCCATAAGACCTTTATCCAAACTACCAAAAGCCTCCCCTAACCCAAAATAACAAACGTAGGAGAATTCGCCCTGATAAGGGCGTCCATCCTGGAGAACCTATCCCTAGCTAAACAATCCCTTATAATTTCCCTATCGTTACCCTGCTGTATATTTTTATAACCAATCAAAATTAATTACTAATATTTAATGATACACACCACTGCAGGAAAAATATAATGGTGTTTCCCACAATGGGAGTTATTACACGTACAGTCACTACGTGGAGCGGGGTGTACAATGTCAACCCATAGAAATAGAAATATTGGGTAAAAATACCCTAGACCATACGCGTTTCCCCCAAAGATTATAGGGGTTCATCAGGGTGGTCAAGGACTAAATACTATTAACATCACGCATATACACACCAATAGCAAATATATATCAGCAAGTCAAGATACACTGCAGGGATATTGTAGAAGATTAACATGACATGGGTACACCTAGACCGATATAGATAATAATTGGTGTACACCGTCGCACTGATAGAGATCCCCGGTGTCCTGGATACCGGAAAGGGCATATAGATAAGAGGGGAGTACAACCTAAATAGTCGTGAGCCACAATTGGCCGCTGCTCACCACTTCGGACGCTGCATAGGCGCCTGTCCATTATAGAAACCGCGCCCTTCCTGCTACGTATTTCCTGGGAAAAATTTCCCGGTTCCCTGTGCGCTGCGCAGCCAAGAAAAGGTCTCCGATATGTTATACGGAGCTCGCACCGGCGCAAATAGCGCCCGGTCGTATCTTAGTTCTACCAGCTTCCTCCACAGAAACCCGCGATCCCGCGCGCCTGTGATGATACATCTCTAAAGCTGTTATTCCGATAACATAGGCTGGCTCAATAACCCATCAACACCCTAGGAAAACTACAAAGCACCGGGAAATCTTAGGCTAATATATGTCACAGGGAAAAACAGCCAAATCCAGACCTATTGTATGGTTGTAAAAAATTTTTTTTAATTTATTTAAATTGGTCCAATATTTATCCCTTCACCATGGGCCCTATATTCAAACTGGAGATAAGAAGGATTACAACGATGCTAAACCAATAAGTACATTCAATAATTCCCTCCCCTATTAGTGTAAAAAAAATTATAACAAAAAAAAAATATATATATTAAAAGGTCTTAGTATAAATAACCTATTAATTAATAAATAAATATAGATATTAGATGAATGGAATAAATGACATAGTCTCATTTAGACCTTCTGGCTTTAAAGATCTTAGATGGTAGATCCAGAAGGTTCTCTCTTGAAGGATTTTCCTTTCATAATCGACCCTTCCTTGGGCACACACCAAAATATTTCCAATACTGAGAAGGTAAGTACAGTCACCATCGCCACCGTGTTCCTCCACCACATGTTGGCCACTGGCGTGTCCCGTCCATGTTCCAAATCCACCAATGTGTATCCAGGATTCTTCTACTGAATTCCCTGGAAGTTGTACACACATATAATAGTGGGCATGAACAGGTAATGACATAAATCACGACCCTTGGTCTTGCTGTTTGCAACGATTGTTAAGTTTATAAGAATATCCCTTTTGTATTTTTGTTTATTTTTTCACAACCGAAATTTCTCTTTGCTCTCCTTGTAAACTTAACAAGCTTTACATGAGCAACTTATACAAGCCACATATAGGTGTATCCAACCATGTTCTTGCCGGGACGTGGCGGAACAAAATGGCTATGCACTAATCTGTCCCTCAGATTTTAATATTTTGGAATGTGCTTTTCATTTGTTATTGATATTTTCTAGGTAATCTCCAACATGGTGTGCATGCATGACGACTAACAAATATTTCTTAATTAGAAGTGTCTTGCAAGGAAGAGTAGGTGCTAAGATCCTGTTAACGCAAAATGTCATACGTATTTCTGTGACTTGAACTTATGTCCCATTATATCTAATAAGAACCTGGGGCTGCAGAAAAAATAAGTAATATGTCTCTTATTAAAGCAATTTGCAGGTAAATCTGCACAGAAACTATCACCTAGGCCTCATTTACGTCATGTTTTCGCCCTCATTTGCGGTGTCCATTGGTTTACTAAAAAAGTATATCTCGACAGATACAGTATCATGAGGGGGACATTGACTTCCACACAGTGAACATGTCCAGTCTCTGCACTAGACACAAAAGCCTGGACCTGTTGTTTTCCCATGAAAACTTTTGACAGTAAGCCGAAGGATACCACCGACAAGGGGGTAGGAATGCATGATGTGAATGGGGCCCTAGACAGGATGTTGATTAGCCCCATAAAACAGCAGTAAAATTTCGTAGAAGAACATGAGGTTAACAGCTTGGATTTCCACTGCAGATCCATGACAGATTTTTGAATTATATTAACATGTTAGGTGGCTACAAGAAATGTATGGGTCTGATTTCTGATTAGGTTGTTTTACCTTGTGAGCATAAACAGAATATGTAATTTTCCAAGGTGTTTACTAATGTTTGCATAAGAATATATGTACTCCATGTCTTGCCATTAGTTTAGGGTGTGAGTTGTTATACACATCATGATGCTGTGAATTTCCTGGCCTGCCTACCTTTTGTGTGCGCTGCTGAATTAAAGAGCAGTTCAAATGAAAATGAAAGCATCAGCACAATGTCACAAAGGATGAAACCAGATCACATGGGAAGCATCTGTCCACAAATGCTGACTTGACTTTTCATGCTGCTGATCGTCTAAAAGACCTTTTGAGTGCGTGGCACAGAGCTGGGTATTAGGGTGACAATATGTTCTATAGAAAACAATAATTGTTTTATTCAAAGGCTCACCCTCTATAATTGTTGCAAATAATGATCTGTAATATCCTTTAAAAGATTGTTTCTTTTGGTTGTGTTTAAGAGGTGGCTCAATGTCAGCCTTTGAACATGTAATAGCTGTTAAAATAGGATTTGGGAACGTTTAATATAAAGCAGCAATAAGGGTCCCACCGCTCCTTGAAACTCTCTCAAATTTACTTATTTGTTGTCACGAGTTGCGCCGCAGCCCAGCTCTCCCAGATTTAAAGGGCCAGTGCGCCGGTAATTGCCTAATGCCGGCCGCTGACCCTATATAATGCTCCACCTTCCGGAAGTACTTTGCCGAATCCATAGTGCCCATACTCTATGCGAGGAAGCCATTTCTGTGTCCGGTTGCTGTTTCCGTGTAGCAGTCCCTCCGGCTTACGTTCTTCGACCGCGATACTTCGCTGCCTGCCCTGATCTTCTGGCCCGTCCCTGACTATGAGTTTGCCTGCCGATTTTGTCCTGCGTTGCACCCGGCTTAACCTCGCAAGGCCAAGTCAAACCAGGGGTAGCGACATGGTGGAATCCCCACAGCGGCATGTTCCATCCCGCCTTGCGGCGGGCTATGGTGAAAAACCGGGGACCCACTTAGGACCCCGCTCCCTGGCTGTGCCATGTACCCAGTGCCGGTCTGGGGTGTCTAGGGCCCACAGGTGTGGAGCTGAGCTCTAGGGGCCCACAGTTGAGTTTTTATGGGCCCACGGTGGAGTTTATTTTAGGGGCCACCCCTACAGCTACTTTAAATGACTGTTTGTTGCTTCCATACTTTCTTATACTTATTGCTGTTTGACACTATTTCTATGCTTTTTTGCCTCTTTTGAGAATGGTATGTGGAGTTAAAATACAACTCCAGGTCTACCATTGCTGAGGGTCCCACTGGGGGTTTCCCCTATTCAACTGATGGGCAGTACGAAACCTCCTGTCCACCTACTTGCGGTGGCTCAGCGGATCCACTACCTTGGTCCGTTACATTTGTAATGTGTAAATGCAATTTAATTATTATTAGTTTATTTTTCCTGTTTCAACATAAACTTGCTAGATTACAGAAAACAGTCAGTATTATTCACTGTTTTAGGTAACACTAATCTCTAAACATTTATGCAGCAGTCTACATCACTTCCAATATGTGTTTTTTACTGTCTAAGTTTTTGCTTGAAATTCACTTACTTTTTTTTTATAATAGTAATTTGCAAGTTTTGATGAGCAATGTTATGGCGATTTGCAGCAATGTATAAAAATTTATTGAAATGTGGGTTTATGGATGCTATTTAGGCCGCCCACAAGTTTAGTCACTGTTGTAAGAAAAAATGGCGTCTTTGAATCACAGCATTATAGGAATGTGGATTTATGAATGTGGACCATTTTCAGCAGGCAGCATTAATGGTTTTAAGCTGCTGTTGAGTCGACAGGTGTTGGCCAGGTTTTATTTCCTGCGCTGTATGGAATCGCAACCAACATGTATCAGTGCTACCGTCACAACCAACTAAGTACTTTGGTACTGGGAAAAAGAGAGAATGCCGACAAGGGAACAATGTCACTCAATAAGAATGCTAAACGGCGAACTAAGATCCAAGAGTCCAAGGAGAAGCAATTAATTAATAAACTTGAAGATTTGTTTGATGTCGCTCATGCTGATGCCATAAAACTTCAGGAAAACTGTGACTTCTTGCTTGCTCAAAGAGAAAAAGGTTGTCGTGGAGGCATGGGACCATTAGACAAAAAACTGGCCAAGGTTGAGGAAAGAAGATTTATGAGAGAATTACAGACAGAGAAATGAAGAAAAAAGAAACTGAGTTCAGCAGTTGGCAGCATCTGCTGAACTTATCAGTAGCAGTTGCAGCAACAACAGTGCTTCTAAAAACAATAGTGATGATTGCGAAGGGCATTTTAGTCCCAAGCAACGTAAGTGGGTAAGCCCTGTCAGCATTGTGATTCCGGAAGTTGCTGAAGCTCTAGACAGAACTAATACCAGTGATAAAAAAGCAACCTACTTACTTGCTGCTGCTGCTGCTCAGTCACTTGGCCATGATCCAGGCAGTCTCACATTGAACAGGGAATCTATCAGACAGGCTTGCTGCTGGCATCGAGAGATTGCAGCAAACGCTATCAAAGCTTTCTTCGATAGCAGTGGTCCACTAACTGTACACTAGGACGGGAAAAGGTCGGGTCACACCCCCTTTCCTGTAATTGGCTGACTGATATTTAGTTCAGCCTGTTGGGACATGCCCCTGGATGGGACATGCCCCCTGTGCTGTAATCGGCTGCCTGCTCTCTGCGCTTACTCCCCTCTGAACTGTGGAAGATCAAAGTTAAACCAGGTGCCTGTTTGAACGCCTCTATGCTCATCTCCCAGCCCTATGTGAAGGATTACTGAGTCTCTAGCTGCTATATTCACTCTCCTACCCATATAACACAGCCTTATACAGTCTGCTCCCATCACCCATATAGCACAGCCTTATATAGTCTGCTCCCATCACCCATGTAACACAGCAGCCTTATACCCTTTGCTCTACCTCCTGCCTGATAACAGAGAGGGGAGCAGAGTGCATTTCTCACATTTGCTTCAGGCTGTATGTATAACTGCTTACAGCAATGCAGGTGTTCTGGTTACAGCTATGCTTGTGCAGCCTGGGAGACGACAGCTCTGCAGACATGAGAACTGGCCATTGCAGGAGGTCTGCAGAGCTGTGACATCCTCTCCCTTCCACTGCTCACACAGAATGATGATGTCACCAGTCTTCAGTGAGGGAAGGAGGGACACACCCCTGAATTAGAAGTTGTAAAACAGAGAAACAGCTCAAGTATGCAAAAGCGTGTGATGTGAAAACCCCTTTAAGCAGTGTCTAACTGAATTTTGCACCAACCAACTTGCACAATACCATACAAGAGATGATTACAAGGAATTATTAACAATGGCACTCTTGTTTCTTAGTTTACCGGCAAGCCCAGACGTACACAACAATGCTCCATGCTCCTGCAATCGGGCCCGGTGGATGACTAAATTGATATACGCTCTTAAGATCTTCGTAATCAATTTCATTTAACTGTGACAGAGTTAAAAATTCTCCGTCAATTTTGCACTTATACTGTCTGCTTATACTTGATGGATTGGTACCTTTGTCAGGTCCCAGCCACATTGCCGCCAAATGACATGACATTACTGTGAGGAATCAACACGCCTGTTGCTGAGGCAGCAATAAAAACTTTCAAAAGACACCTGTGGTACCTCAGTGAGATTATGGTGGGTCTGGCTTTTTTGACAGTGAGGTTCCAACCACGGAAAAGTGAGATGGTACTAGCTCTACAAAAGGAATGCAATGACAACTTTTGCTCCTGAAAGAGAGTTTGCAGCACAGCCAAACAGCATTGGGGGAAAGGTTTAAAACTGAGTATTTTGAGGGTAAAAGGGAGTTGCGAGTGTGTTTTCCTTATAAGTGTGTTTTTTTTTAAAGTGGGAGACTTAAGATTGGGTTATTTTAGATTTGGGGGTTTAGGGGGGAAACGGGATTGTACTCCCTTACTTTTTTTAAATGTATTCATATATTTTTTGGAAACCTTCCCCATAGTTCCATTTTTGAAAATGCGTCCATTTGCACAACCTGGAAATGTATGCCATCCTTGAGCAAACAGTTCAAAGGGGGGCTCCCTGGAAAAAGGATGGGTGCACATGCCATTTTAAGGGGGCCCCGTATCCGGGTCTAAAGGGAGCAAGTGGCAACACAAAAGATTAAACTTGGAAGCGGTTTGTGTTTCACTGGGGCAATATTTGCGGGTGTAGATTGCTGGGGGGGGTTTGGCGCTTTGGAAGTCAGGAACATGGGGGCACCCAGCGGGTAACAGTTGGGAAAGAAGGGTAGAGGGAAGAGTGTAGGGGGGCTAGCCCGGGATCTGGTACCCCAACAAATTTGAAAGGGTTTGGGGCGGTGGGGGGGAAATTTTATCTCAGAAATGCATTGTTTGAAAGAAAGGGCCCAATTACCCCGGGTTGCTCCAGAAAAGAGGGAAATTTGTAGTGGGGGGCATTTTAGACAGGTCTAGCATTTGGGGGACTCCATTTTTGGGACCCCCGATAGGGCAATCTGCAAAAAGGGGCCCGGGATGTCGAACAGTATGTTGTTTACCTGAGGCCCGATTTTCGACATATGCGGATGGGTTTGACAAAAATTGTGGGGGGGGGCTGGTGAGAACCCAGTGTCTTTGGCCCCAAATTAGCCCCCAAGGGACAAATTTAGAGGTAGGGGGAGTGTCCTTAAAAAGGGTTTTTTCGGGACTTGGGCCCAAAGTTAAGGAAAAAGCCTCCAAGGAAATATTTTCAAAAAATATTCCCTTTTCCCAAAGGGCCCAACCAGAGGGCAGGGGAAAGATTGGGAGAGGGGAATTAAAGGGCTAAAAAATTTGGGTTTGAAAGGAAAGAGGGTTTTGGGTTTTTTGGGGAAAAAAACTGGGTTTACTTCTTTTGGCTACAGATTCTATGCTAGGGAGGGGGCTGAACTAAATGGGGAGGGTGCAGCTATTTTTGGGGGGGAACAAAATGGTCAGGAATTTTGGAGGAATAAAAAAACTGGGGACGGGGGGGGAGGATAACTACAAAGATAGCATGAAAGTTTGTGAAGATAGAGAGCTGGGAATTAGGAAAAAAAAACAGGGGGTGGGGGTGGGAGGGGGGGGTTTTTTAGCAATAGTTAAAAATCAGGGAAAAAAGGAATAAAAAGGGAAAAATCTCAAAATTTGCAGGGCGCCCCCAATGCCCAGGAGCCCTGCCCGACAAAAAAAATTTAAGTAGAATTACTAAAAAGTAAAGGGAAAAAATTGAAAATAGTGGGGTAACTGGGGCCCTGGCTGGACGGGGAGTTTATGACGGGCGGTTAAACTTACGGGTTTTACAGTCAAATTTAAAAAAGGATGAAAAGGGGCCCGGAAGGGGGGGGGGGGGTCTGTCTTATTTTAAAAATCCTGTCTGAACCCAAACACTGCGGGGATATAGGTACGGGTAATAAACCCACGTGGAATCATTATGGGTAAATTTTCATGGGGTAACAATAAAAAAAAAAAAGGGGGGTTTTCTATAGGCCCCCAAATATAAAAACCTGGAAAAGGGGCCCCCAAAAAAAAAAGGAAAAAAGAAAGGGGGGTTTTTTTTGGGGGGGTTTTTCCCCCCCAAAAAAAAAAAAAATTTTTTTTTTGGGGAAAAAGGGGAAAAATTTTAAAAAAATTTTTTAAAAAAAATTTTCCAAAAGGGGGGCCCAAAAAAAAAAAAAAGGGGGGAAAAAAAAAAAAAAAAGGGGGGGGGGAAAAAAAACAAACAAAAAAAAAAAATATTTAATTAAAATTTTTTAAAAAAAAAAAAAAAAAAAAAAAAAAAAAAAAAAAGGGATGTGGGAAAAAGAAAAAAAAAAAAAAAAAAAAAAAATTTAAAAAAAAAAAAAACCCAAAAAAAAAAAAAAAAAACAATTAGCCAAAAATGAAAAAATATAAAAAAAAAAAAAAATTATAAAAAAAAATAATTTTTAAAAAAAAACAAAAATATAAAAAAAAAAAAAAAAAAAAAAGAAAAAAAGGGGGAAAAAAAAGATAAAAAGGACAAAAAAAAAAAAAAGGGGAAAAAAACCCCCCCAAAAAAAAAAAAAAAAAAAAAAAAAAAAAAAAAAAAAAAAAAATTTAAAAAAAAAAAAAATTTGGGGGGGGGGGGGAAAATTTTTTCCCCCCTTTTTTTTTTCCCCCCCGGGGGGTTTTTTTAAAAAAAAAAAAACCCCCCAAAATTTTTTTGGGGGAAACCCGGAAAAAGGGGAAAACCCCCGGGGAAAAAAAAAAATTTTTAGGCCGGGAAATTTTTCCCCCCAAAATTTTTTTTTTTTTTTTTCCCCCGGGGGTTTTTTTCCCCGGGGGTTTTTTAAAACCCCGGGGCAAAAAAAAAAAAAAAAAAAAAAAAAAAAAAAAAAAAAAAAAAAAAAAAAAAAAATTTAAAGGTTTTTTTTAAAAAAAAAACCCGGGGAAATAGGGAAGGGGGGGGGAAAAAAAAAATTTGGGTTTTTTTAAATTTTTTTTTTCAAAATTAAAAAAAAAATTTTTAAAAAAAAGGTTTTTTTGGGGGGGGGGGGAATGGGGAAAATGGGGACAAAAAAAAAAAAAAAAAAAAAAAGGGTTTTAAAAAAGGGGTTCCAGGGGTTTTTCCCCCCAAAAAAAAAAAAATTTTAAAAAAAAAAAAAATTTAAAAAAAGGGGGGGAAAAAAAAAAAAAACCCCCAAAAAAAAATTTTAAAAAAAAAAAGGGGGGGGAAAAAAAAAAAGGGTTTTTTAAAAAAAAAAAGGGAAGGGAAACCGGGGGGAAAAAAAAAAAAAAATTTTAAAAAAATTTTTAAAAATTAAAAAAGGGAAAAAATTAAAAAGGGGAAAAAAAACCCTTTTAAAAAAGGGGGGGGGCCGGGGGGGGGAAAAAAAGGGGGAAAAAAAAAAACCCAAAATTTTTTTTCCCCTTTTTTTAAAAATTACCCTTTTTAAAAAAAAAATTTGGGAAAATTTTTGGGGGGGGGCCCCCAAAAAAGGGGAAAAAAGGGGGAAAAAAAAAAAAATTCCCCGGGGGAAAAAACCAATTCCCCTTTGGGTTTTTTTTTTTCCCCCAAAAAATTTTTTGGGTTTTTTAAAAAGGGGAAAAAATTTCCCCCCAAAAAATTTTTTGGGTTTTTTTGGGGGGGTTTTAAAAAGGGGAAAAAAGTTTTAAAAAAAAGGGAATTTTTGGAAAAAAGGGGGTAAAAATTTTTTAGGGAATTTTTGGGTTTTTTCCCCAAAAAAAAAGGGGGGGGTTTAAATTTTTTAAAAAAAAAGGGGGTTTTTAAAATTTGGGGCCGGGGGGGGCCCCCCTTTTTTTTTGGGGGTTTTTCCCCAAAAAAAAGGGGGGGGGGGGGGCCCCCCAAAAAATTTTTTTTAAAAAAAATTTAAAAAAATTTTTTTTTTTACGGGGTTGGGTAGAATATCGATTTCTGCGTGTACTAAGTTGTAAAGTAATAAACAAAATAGGGATAAGGGTTTATTACAAAGGGATTGGATAATTGGAGGCCGGGCAAGAAATGGCAGATAAAGGTTTAATACAAATAAATGCTAGGTTATTCACAGGGGGAGGAAAAATCCATTACATAAACTACAGGGTTAATGGAAAAAGGCTGGGTAAAAAAGTGACATGGAGAAGGATTTGGGAATCCTGGTGGACTTTTAAACCTAATTATAGCAGCCAGTGTCAGCCAGCTGCCAAGGCAATAGGATCATGGGGTGCTTTTAAAAGGGTCATAGATGCACATGATGGAAACATTATTCTCCCATTATACAAGTAAACTGGTTAGACCACACATGAAATATTTGTGTACAGTTTTGGGCACCAGTGCACAGGAAAGACTTTGGTAGAGCTTGAACAGGTAAAAAGGGGGCAAAAAAAATAAAAAAAAGGACTGGGTGGACTACAATACCAGAAAGATTAGCAAAATCAGGGTTATTTAGTTTAGAGAAAAGATGGCTTCGGGGTGACATAATAAATTGTTTAAAAAACATCAAAGGTCAATTAGAGATCTCTCCCAAGATTTATTTATACCAGGGCTGTATCAAAGAAACAAGGGGGCTCCTCTAGTTTGAGGAACGAAAGTTTCTACATAAACATAGAAAGGGATTCTTTACTGTTAGAGCAGTGAGACTGTGGAATTCTCTGCCAGGGAACTTGTCATGGTGAATTCAATAAAAAGAGTTCAAAAAGGGTTTTTGGATGCATTTCTGGAGCGTAATATATATAACAAGTTATAGTGACTAGGATTCTGGATTTCGGTCATTGATCCAGGGATTTTTCCCGGATTGCCAGATTGGGGTGGGGGAAGGAATTTTTCCTAAAATGAGGGACAATTGGCTTGTACCTCATTGGGTTTTTTGCCTTCCTCTGGATCAACCCCTTTTAGCACAACAGGCTGAATGGATGGACGTCTTGTCTTTTTTCGGCCTTACAAACTATGAAACTGCTCAACTCGCGTGCAGCTTGCCAGAGACCTTGTGTCGCACAAAAAGGTTGATCACTTTGTCCAACACAAAAAAAACTGTTCATTGCACTGGAAAAAGATTTTCAAGATTTCAAGGTTTTTCAAATGTCGTCGGATTGAAAATCATAAACTATGCTGCAGAATGCTCCATTGCACTCATAAGTACATTCAATTCATCACTGAGCACTCAGGAAGACCAGAAACCGTTTATTCTCCAGTGTGTGGAGAAGCATCGTCATGACTATCCTGAACCAAGTTAAGCATTTATTCGCAAAAAAAAGTGAAGCTGCTTCAAAATTGTTCATTTACTTTGCTACAAGACATTCATTACGAAAAATTGTTAGTTTTGTGAGGATTGACCCATCATTAAACAATGTTGCAATGCTACGAAATTTTGTGTACAGTATGTTACAATCACACCAAAGGAAATAATTCCCAGTTGGACTTAAACATTTTCAGAAAAATGTTTTGACTGTCACCCTACAACTTTTTATTTGCAACTTTACTATTTATATTAATCAGTGCTCTGAACTAATTTTTAGATTTAGACTTCTGGGTGTTTTATCAACCATTAGAGATGCATCTATTAAAAAAGTGTGCAAGTTTGCAAGCCACTTGACTAAAATTCTATACTTTTCAAACTGCATCTACATGCCAATATATGGGAAACCCAAGAAAAATGTGGAACACAAATTATATTCCCAAAAATAAATTTTAGATTTACATACTGCATGGATATCAAAAGTTGTAACTCCACTTTTTTATGTGTTTTTAAGATTCCTACTGTAATGCCTCGCTTGCATTAGGACACCATCCTGGACCATCCGGGGGGTCACATTTAGCTCTCTGGGTTGCCGTCCTTGGTAGAGCTGTTATGGCACTTCAGCATATGGCATTCTGACACCAGACTTCATTTTAACACTAGCCTCAACCAGCTTTATCCAGGTTCAGCAACATAAACAAATACAAACAAAATCCTAGGCCGTTTAGTCACTAACTAACCATCAGAGTCCCTCTCTGACCAATGGCTTGTGCCTACCACACAGTACAATAATACAACTGAAGCGGGTGGTCCCGCTCATCGGCCCGCGGGCCGCAGGCACACCGGTGGACGCCCCTGGTGTGGCTTAACTATCATCGCTTGCGGTGGTCCAGAGGATCCACTACCCAGCCGTTACAGTTAGATCCAGCCATGGATCCCGCCAAGGTGCCCCTGCCAAGTCTTGGGGAAATCTCAGGACCAGGGTCGCCCAAAGTTGCAGCAGATCGCGCAACACGCACAGCAATTTGGTAGCTGTCCGCCATGAGGGTGTCAACTCCTGGCCCCACCCAGTAGCAAACTGCCTCTTCGCCGGTGATCCTACCCCCCCGGCCATCCCGCTGACAACCGTGGGCCCGAAGCTTCCCCTTTCCCTCTACCTTCCAAGTTCGACGGGGACTCTAAGTTTTGCAGAGGATTTATTACCCCAGTGCTCCATGCACGTGGAGTTTGATGGCCAACCAGTTTCCTACAGAAAGGTCAAAGGGGTGGCGTTCTTTGATGAGCCTGCTATCCGGAAAGGCCCGGGGGCCCTGGGCGACACCCCTTTTTGGGACCGGATAATGATCCTGTGACTGCAGACCTTTACAGGTTTTCCTCTCTGAATTCCCCCAGCGTTTTTGAGGAGCCGGCGCGAGCATCTTCTGCGGAGACGGCGCTATTGAACCTACGCCAGGGGGACTCCTCCGTAGGAGACTATGCGGTCCAATTCCGCACCCTAGCCTCCGAATTGTCGTGGAATGAAGCCGCTCTCTGTGTCACATTCAAGAAGGGCCTGTCGAGCAGAGTAAAGGACACACTTGCAGTAAGAGATCTCCCATCTTCTCTGTGCGAACTTATCCATCTGGCCACGTGCATAGACGTGAGTTTCACGGAGGGGACAGCGGGAGCTCGCCAGGAGCGTGATCGGACAAACCTCGCCGTTCTACCTCGTCTGGTCCGTGTTCCAGAGGTCTCCGCTGCCTCCTCCACAAGTTTCCACGAGGAACCCATGCAGGTGGACCGGGCCCACTTGTCGGTTTTGAAGAGCTGTCTCCCCGCCGGATGGGGGAACCTTTGCCTCTACTGCGCCAGTTCGGACCATTTCCGTAGGAGTTGTCCGCAGGGTCCCCAGCGGTCGGGAAACGCTCCCCACTGGGGAGCTTTAGGAGAGGCGTCCCTAGGTGCGCAGTCTTCCTCTCCACGACTGTTGTTCCCAGTGGAGGTAACAACAGATGCGGCTATCTCTTGGGGTCCCTGCCTTCCTGGACTCCGGCTCCCCCGGGGAACTTTATTCTTTGCCTCCCTGGTGTCTCGCTATCGTTGCCAGTGATCCATCTGGAGAAGCCGTTGCTTTTTCTTTCGTCAGTGGGGAGCTTCTCAGCGACTCCATTCCTTTCATCACCGGCCTGTGACCCTCCGTGTAGGGGCCCTACACACGGAGAAGACCCGGTTCATGTCCTGCCCCGCGCTTTTTCGGCGATCATGTTGGGGTACCCTGGCTGCAACGTCACGCCCTACGCTTGATTGGAAGACGGCGAAGTCCGCGTCAGGGATCGGAGTGTCAGGATCTCTGTTTGGTGGCACCACGCCCGGTGTCCATCTCTCCTCCCCAGTCGTCCGTCAAGTCTCTACAAGGTCTGCCAGCGGAATAGCAGGATTTTGGAGATGTATTCTCGGAGAAACAGGCTTGAGAAGCAAACGCCCCATCGGCCGTATGACTGTCCTATAGACCTTCTCCCCGGAACCAGTCCCCCACGGGGTAGGGTCTAGCCTCTGTCTGTGCCCAAGACCCACTCCATGTCGGCCTATATTCAGGAGAATTTGTCGAAAGGTTTCATACGCAAGTCCTCCTCGCCCCGGTTTGCTGGCTTTTTTCTACGTCCAGAAAAAGACGGTTCCACTTCGTCCGTGTATCGATTACAGAGGGCTAAACAAGATCAGGGGTGAAGAATCGTACCCTCTACCCTGATACCTGAGCTCTTTGACCGTGCCCCTTGGAGCCAAGGTGTTCACCAAATTTAGATCTACGAGAAGCCTATAACCTCATCAGAATTCGGGGAGGGGGACGAGTGGAAAACGGCTTTCAACACAGGGACGGGATTTCAAGTATCTTGTGATGCCCTTCGGCTATGCAAGCCCCAGGCGTATTTCAGAAGTTCGTCAATGAGTATTTCGGGACTTGCTGTACACTGTGTCATTGTATACTTGGACGACATCCTGATTTTTTCCCTGACATACAAAATCGGGTACAAGTACGCCGGGTCTGCGACCCCTTTAGGGACAATGGGCTGTTATGCCAAGCTGGAGAAGTGTCGGGTTCCACCAGGCCAGCCTTCCCTTTCCTTGGGTACATAGTCTCCGATCGAGGTTACAGATGGGACCCAGCTAAACTCTCTGTGATCCAGCAGTGGCCCGACCTGTCGGTCTCCGGGCCATTCAACGCTTCTAGGATTCGCCAACTACTACCGGCAGTTCATTGCCCACTTCTCTCGTGGTGGCTCCCATCGTGGCTCTCACCCGAAAGAACGTTTAATTTAAATGTTGGCCTCCGTCTGACGAGGAAGCGTTCTCCAACTGAAGGGCAGCGTTCTCCTCAGCACCTATTTTTGGGCCATCCGGATCCCAGAGAGACCCTTCAGCCTAGAGGTGGATGCTCTTTCCCTGGGAGCAGGGGCGGTCCTGACCCAGAAGGCCCCCAAGGCCCAAGACCTCACATGCATTTTTTTTTTGAAGACTTCTTCGGGGAGGAACGTAATTATGCCATTGGAGATCGGGAGCTGTTTGCCATAAAGTTGGCCCTGGAAGAGTGGCGACATCTGTTGGAGGGGGCTTGACATCCGTTTGACGTCTTCACAGACCATAAGAATCTCCAATACTTCAAGACGGCTCAGCGTTTTAAATCCTCGCCAGGCCAGGTGGTCTCTCTTTTTTTTCACGCTTCGATTTCAAGAAACCACTCCGACCGGCCGAGAAAATGTCAAGGCGGGATGGGCCCTCTCCCCTGCTTCTGAACATTACCGGGGAGGAAAACAGTGTCTCAGCCATCATTGGTCCTGAACGGCTGGTCCATGTGGCTCCTGTGGATCTCCCTAGCGTTTTCCCCCGGGCAGAACTACGTGCGTCCCGCACCAGGAGGAGAATTCTGGGTTGGGGGGCATAGTTCCTTTTTGGCCGGCCACCCCGGGTTACTGAAATCCTAGTTCCTCATTTTTCACGGACACTATTGGTGGCCAACTCTGCTCCAAGATGTCAAGGACCTGGTTCTCTCCTGCACCACGTTGTGCCCAAAACAAGGTCCCGGCCACAGGCCCGCAGGTTCTTAGTCCCTTGCCTGTTCCGGAGTCTCCATGGACACACATAGGCATGGACTTCATCACGGACCTCCCTCCTTCCTCGGGAACTCGGTATCTGGGTGGTCATGACCGATTTTCAAAGAGGTCCCACTTTCTGCCGCTTCCTGGTCTCCCTTCTATCCCCAATTGGCGGGCCACTCTTTCATCACATTTTTCGCCCTGCAAAGGTTTACCATCCCACTTCGTCTCTAAGTTTTGGGTGCCCTATGTTCCCGCTTGCAAATCAAGCTAGATTTCTCTCCGCAATTCATCCCAGACAAATGGGCAGGTGGAGAGGGTAAACCAGATCTTGGGGGAGTACCTACGGCACTTTGTGTCCGACGCCAGGACAACTGGTCGAACTGTTCCATGGGCCGAGTTCTTTATAACCATTGGGACTCCCACTCGACTGGCCGTTTTCCCCCCTTCCCTTTTGGTCTATGGTCGCCATCTGCGCCCCCCCCCCCTCCCCTTGGCTTCAGCCTCCGAGGTTGCCGCTGGTGGACACCAGGTTTATGATATCGGGGGGTCATTTGGCGAGGACCACAAGCCTTACTCCAGGCTTCAGCCCGCATGAAGACCCAAACTGACAAGAGGAGAAGACCTTCCCCAAAAGTTCCTCTAGGGGATAAAAGTGTGGCTCTCTTCCCAAATACATACGCCTCAAGATCCCCAGCTATAAATTGGGTCCCCCGGGTTTCTGGGGCCTTTTCAGAGTACTTCGGCAACTGAATCCGGTGTCCTACAAGCTCTGCCCAAACCCCCATCTCTCCGGATTCCTATCGCCTTTCAGTTCCCATCCTAAAGCCTCTGGTCTTGAAACCGGGTTTTCCAGAGGGCGCTGCTCCTCTCCGGTACTAGAGTCCCCTGATGTTTTTGAAGTGAAGGACATCTTAGACATGAAGACCATCAGGGGTAAGCGCTTCTTTCTTGTAGATTGGAGGGGCTTCAGCCCCGAAGAGAGGTCCTGGGAAGCTGAGTCCCATATCTTGAACCCAGATCTGATCCGTAAGTTCCCTTTAGCCTAAAAAGAGGGGGGACCCAAGGGCGGGGGGAGGGACCTGTAGCGGGTGGGTCCGGGGGTCGGGTGGCGCCCCTGGCCGCAGGACGAGCGGGTGGGGCCGCCCGCACTCAGAGACCCACCTGCCTCTTCCTGTCCCGGGCCGCGCCCTCTGCCGGCCGAGAGCGTGCCCGATCCCTAGGGTGCGCACGCGCTCGTTCTCAGAAATTTTAAGGGCCAGCGCCCCGGTAATTGGCTAATTGCCGGGCGCTTCCCCTATTTAAGGTTTTGCTCACAATCACTCCTTGCTGGATCTATGTTGCTCGTTTCCTTACAAAGCGTTTCCTTAAGTGTATTCTCGCCTTACCGTGTACCAGACCTCTTGCTACGTTTCTCGGGCTCGAACTTCTGCCGCCTGCCCTGACCTTCCTGCCTGCCCACGACTACGATTCTTGGATTACGATTCTATACCTCACTGCACCCCGGCCGCCATCGCAAGCAAGTCACGTCAGGGGTAGCGACCTGGTAGCCTCACGCCACAGCAAGTTCATCCCGCTTTGCGGCGGGCTCTGGTGAATACCGGGGGCTACTTAGACTCCGCTCCCTGGCGTGGCTTAACTATCATCGCTTGCGGTGGTCCAGAGGATCCACTACCCAGCCGTTACAACAACAGTATTCTTAATGTACAGTATAGGCTTTCCTCAAGCTTCCAGGGTTCAGAGCCTCTCTCCAGCTTCACTGTCGCTCCCAGCCCAGGCAGCCTCCCCCTCTCCCCCCCCTCCCCCCCCCCGATCACCTGTATTAGCAGGCCTTTAATAGGTCTCCAAAGAACTGCAAAAACCCTGACCTGGAACATAGGGAGCAGGCTCCCACCCAGCACTTTGCCTACTCTCAGTAAGAGCTGTCCCTGATCTAATGAAGCAGTCACACTAACTTTAAACATCTGCCAACTGCTTTCTGTTGCTGACAACATACCTGAACGGCTCCTACCCCACCAAGGCCAAGCAACCTTGGTGACATGTAGCTTGCAGGTATCTTGCTTTGCTCCATCTAGTGGCAAGAAGAAGTTACCACCTGAGGTTGCTCTGCCACACTACCCACAGCAAGTCCATTCTCTACAAGAAATATGAAACTGTGTCTGTCAGCAGTTTTGACCCTTCAAAACTGCTGATAGTGATAGATAGGTGAGGGATAAAGCTAATTGTTATGCTACATACATGACTACTGAAAAGAAGTTTTGCTCCTCTTTGCAAGCAATCACAAGTATACCCTGGGTGTTTAAGGTTGGCTTTACATGTCCCAGTCAGATTGCAGTTTTTGGTACAGTTTTCTATTATCAGACCATAACCTCTTTGTTTTTGGTGCAGTTTCAGGAAACTCCAGCTAATGAGTGGAATGTGTAATACCAGCCTACCTGTGGAATGTTCAGGGCTCTCTACAGTAAATGTTCCCCAACCTCTCCCTTTAATTAGGGCAAGATCCCAGTATGATTCATTTCGGGGAAATAAACACCCCTTCATCAAATGTGAGACTATGGCATGTCCCCAGGGCAAGGGTTTTCGGCCAGCTTTTCAAACGGTTTGCGGTTTTTCAGACCGCCTGAAAAACCGGCCGAAAATTAGCACAACTGGGGCCTTGGAAAACCGTGCAGCAGTCCCCACTGCACGGGTTTTCCGCCCGGCGGTTTTTCCGCCCGCGGGCCGCTCAAAGAACATTGGGCATGTTCATTCTTCCGTCCGTTTTCCGGACGGAATATGAACACCTCAATGGAGGGCTGTTCTCCGCTCATCGCGGAGAAAAGCCGTCCCACCCGAGGCCGTGGGGACGGCCGCAAAACCAGAGAAATACTGGCCGGGTAAACCGACCGGTATTTGTCCGCTGCCGTGTAAATGCAGCCTAATGGAATATGAATGCAAGCTAAGTCACAGGAATATTCATCCAAGAAAGATGCCACCAGCTGCTGTTGTCTTTCTTGGATAAATAATCCTATGAGCAAGCTTGAATTCATATTTCTTTAAAGTCTCATATCTGATGAAGTGTACCACAAACAGGAGTGGATCCTCTGTGTCAGTTGCAAGTTTAGCGTAAGGCCACTCTGAGGAACAAAGACTAAAGAGCCCCCTGGTCTTCACCCTCAACCCCCACATGGGGCTTAGACTATGCTACAGGGAACTCTCAGGTCGCTATCCTCAATGTGATCATGCTTGGCAATGGCTGGCATGATACAGAAGGCTATGGCAGAAACGTGAGGCAGAAGATCGGGACAGGCAGAGTTTGATCATAAGCAGATAGAAATGTCTAAAAGGTCGATACTGCAGAGTCACAAACCTAGAGTAGCCAAACACCGAGTAGCAACAACTAGGAGCACAAACAAACTGGCAAGGATGGGAAGGAGCTTTTAAATAGACAGGTATCCAAGAACATTGGCACTGGAAAAGCTGGGTGACACATGCCTGCCCTATAAGTCAGGGATGTGCACATGCACATCTTAGTGATCACATAGAGGCAGGAAGCCAGCAGGAGGAATGGACTGGGAGCTGTGCAAATGAGAAGAGGGTGGGATGCAGGCTATAGTAAGGAAGTACATGAGTGTGCCAGTGACTGCCAGCACCAGCCGTTGCGTGAGCCATGACAACACCTATCTCCCCCGTTTACAACTTCCCTGATATCTGAGGAAGCAAAGAATGAGGTCTGGGTTATTAATATTCTGAGCAGAATCCCGGGAGCTTTCCTTAGGACCAAATCCCTTGCAGTCAATTAAGTAGAATGTCTTGCCTTTGGACCGCTTAACATACCACCCCACTGATGTACAGAAGACCCCAGAGGATGTCATTGATAATTGCTAGAATACAGCAGGAGATTTAAGGAGACCTAAGGGCATGATGAGGTACTTGAAATGTACATCACGAGTGTTGAAGGCATAAATGTAGATCAGATTATAGGCCCCTCATAGATCTAACTTGGTACAGATTCTTGCTACCTGGATTTGATAATTCTTTGATCAATGGCAGAGGATAAAATTCTTTCATTGTGATCTTATTCAGACCTTTGTAGTCAATGCAGGGACGTAGTGAACCATCCTACTTTTCCACAAAGAAGAAGTTGGCACCGTCCAGCGAGGACAGCTTCAGGAACAAGCCTTTTTTCAGATTTTATTTAATATAGGTCAGCTGTCAGGGACCGTTCAGGGGCACACGAACAGACACCAACAGAGTGAGGCCCTGACACTGGTCCCAACCACTGTCCCTGCCATTTGGGGGTACCCGACTCCTTAATAGGTCGTCCCCAACCAGAAGACTAGGAGCTACACTGATTAAGTGCAGACACAAGACACAGAAAAACGAAGACAGAACACAATAAAGAGGGGTCAGACTAGCCAGGTCAATACCGGTCGGGCGGCGACAGTACCAAATCACTGAGAGAGAGAATAGTCAGGAGAACAGCAGGGTCAAATACAGAAAAGGCAAATGCAAAAGGAAGGGCTAGCTACAAGCAAAAGACCTCTATAGCAGGCACAGGTGACTGGTGAAGGCATCCTTAAATAGGTAAGCAGCGGACACAGAACAGAGGTGATTGGTGGAAGAAACACAAAACTAGATAGGGAAACAAGGCTGTCAATCAAGGAGGAACACTGGTTAACTGAAAGAGTGCTGGAGGATTCCTGGCCACGGGCGTTGGCCAGGAATCAATTACCTACAGAGAAAGAAGGACCAGTTCACACTGGTGAATAAGAATACAAGGTATTACGTTAAAAACCATGGTTTACGTCGTACCGGCCGTGGCCGGCGACCAGAGCCAAAAGCAGGGGGCGTGCCAGGCACAATCATGACAGTACCCCCCTCTCTATGAGGGGCCACCGGACCCTCAACAGACCCTCTAGGTTTGGCAGAGTGTACTTGGTGAATTTTTCCCTTTACTAACTCAGGGGCATGTTTTGCCGATGGGACTCGGAGACGGACATATTTGGGTCTGGGTCGGCGATTACCACTAGGTTTTTTGATTCTCAGTTGGGCTTTTTTTTTCTTATGACTCTTCGCCCAGACTGTGCACAGTCGATTAATGGCGGAATTTATCTCAGTTTTACAACCTGTAGCGGCAGAGTACATGAGATGGGATTCCTCCTCATAGCAAAAGGGAGACCGCTTAGACAGAGCAGAACTCTGAATCGGTAGTCGAGAACACTACTCCCGGAAAAGGAAAATTTTCAGGTTTCTTAATGTACAAATGCATAGATTCCTGCTCCGGGCAGACAAGTTAATCTTTACCCCCAGAGCAAGGTCTATGGTGCAATCACCAGGCTGGTGTGGAGGCAGATTATCAGCAACATCTCTATGTAAGACGTCAGATTTACATTCTGAAATATTGTGTGTATTAATTACAGCACACACCAAGGGATCAACAGTCTTCAAATGAGAACCACATGAGTCGCCCCATTTGATCAACTCAGAGAACCTCCAGTTAAACACAGGATTATGGAGGCGGAGCCAGGGCAACCCAAGAATGATATCCGCAGCGAGTTTCTCCATGACAAAAAACGAAAGTTTTTCCGTATGCGAACTCCCCACATTCAAAGTGATCTCAGCAGTACGAAATTTTATTCTTCCCCCGATTAGGGAGACAGAATCTACCCCTGAAACCAAAAAGGGAGCACTCAATGGAACTAGTTCCAAACCCAAGGCCTGGACCACAACCATACTGACGAAACTAGCAGCAGCGCCTGAGTCAATCATAGCTTGGCAAGCAAAATTCTTAGAATTAGAGACCAAGGTTACAGGCAGAAAAAACTTATTACCAGAGTTAGGAGGTACCTGTATACCCGAGTTACCTTCCTGGAAATTACTCTGGCGTTTGGCGTTTCCTTGAGGTGACTTGGGCCTCGTCGGACAGTCTCTTAGAAAATGGTCAGGTTTTCCACAATAAAGACACAAAGCATTCTCCAACCGATGTCTCCTCCTGGTGGCAGCAGAAGTAAAACCCAACACCATTGGTTCTTCTTCAGGAGAAGGTGATGAGGATAGAAGAGGAGAATTTTCAGAGAAGGTAGAAAGAGGTTTTACAGAAAAATCTGACTTGAACTGAACAGTCGACCCCCCTTGTTTTTCCCTGCGTCTCTCCCTTAGTCTTCTGTCAATAGTCACAGCTAGAGTCATAAATTCATTTAATGTCTCAGGGGTTGGATGGCTGACCATAGCGTCCTTTACCGCATCAGACAGTCCTTGTCTGAAGAGGGTTTTAAGGGGTTGGTCAGACCACCCGGTCATGGTACACCATTGGCGGAACTCAGAACAATAGTCTTCGGCCGAGCGGCGGCCCTGCTGAATAGATAGCAGGTGAGTTTCTGCCCATGCCACACGATTGGGATTGTCGTAGACATGGCCTAAAGCCTGAAAAAATCTTTCAATTGAACTCCATTCCGGGGCTTCAGGGGGAATAGCTTATGCCAAATCCTGAGGTGGGCCCTGGAGGAGAGACACCACAACCGCTACATTTTCGGCTTCAGTGGGAAAAAATTTGAAGCGGAAAAAAAGGGGACAGGATTCCCTGAAAGTTCGGAACCTGTCTGGATTTCAATCAAAGCGATCCGGTAGAAGCATCTTAGATTTGTAACGGATGCTAGGATTCACAAAAACCGGGGCAGATATGGACACAGACAGGGCGGCAAGAGCAGGTGCCGGGGTAGTTATGGCATCCAGACGTTGCGACATTTGGTTAATTAGCCCCGTCATACCCTGAAACTGAGTTGTCAACTCGTCCAGGTGGTCGGTGACCGACAAGTCGGTACTCATATTAAACCGCCGGGGGAGTTGATTAGGGTAAGCGCCTGCTTTAATGTCAGGGACCGGACAGGGGCACACGAACAGACACCAACAGAGTGAGGCCCTGACACTGGTCCCAACCACTGTCCCTGCCTTTTGGGGGTACCCGACTCCTTAATAGGTCGGCCCCAACCAGAAGACTAGGAGCTACACTGATTAAGTGCAGACACAAGACATAGACAAACGAAGACAGAACACAATAAAGAGGGGTCAGACTAGCCAGGTCAATACCGGTCGGGCGCAGCAGTACCAAATCACTGAGAGAGAGAATAGTCAGGAGAACAGCAGGGTCAAATACAGAGAAGGCAAATTCAAAAGGAAGGGCCAGCTACAAGCAAAAGACCTCTATAGCAGGCACAGGTGACTGGTGGAGGCATCCTTAAATAGGTAAGCAGTGCACACAGAACAGAGGTGATTGGTGGAAGAAACACAAAACTAGATAGGGAAACAAGGCTGTCAATCAAGGAGGAACACTGGTTAACTGAAAGAGTGCTGGAAGATTCCTGGCCATGGGCGTTGGCCAGGAATCAATTACCTACAGAGAAAGAAGGACCAGTTCACACTGGTGAATAATAATACAAGGTATTATGTCAAAAACCATGGTTTACGTCGTACCGGCCATGGCCGGCGACCAGAGCCAAAAGCAGGGGGCGTGCCAGGCACAATCATGACTTCAGCATAACCTTAGTTTTGACAAGGACAGCGAGTACACTCTGCCACAAAGTCATGTGGTGCCTGGCTGGAGCTCATTAGGGCAGTCATAAGGTCTATGTGGCAGTAGGGTCTCGGCTTGCTTCTTGTTTAAGAAATCCACAAAGTCATTAGATGCTGATTAGCCAGGGATGTCAGGAGGTTGCAGTTTGCAAGAAAGTAGACGGTGATCAGGAGGCGGGCGCAATAGGAAGAAAAGCAGCATGGCACTGTTTCCCCCAATGAGTGGCCTCACCAGTTTCCCAATTGATCATTGGAGCATGCGAATGCAATCACAGGAGGACTAGGAGAATGGAACAGGTGGATTTTGGAAGAAAATAGAAGGACAACTTCTCATGCTAAAGGGCCCTAATGTGCAGAATTAATGGCTCTATGCAAGACATATAATACTAGTACTTCTCCGTTGATGGAGAAGATTGATAGAAGCTTTTGCAGGCGGGTCCAGGCAGGCGCTACTTAGTCACCAGAGAAGAGTGAATGGAGTTCCCTGTGGAGCCAGAATCCACAAAGGCAGGAACTTCAAGACAGTTAGCTGAAGGCAGAACAAAACAAATTGGTATAATCAGGTTCTGAGAGGAACTCTTTCATGAACCCTAGGCAGTCCAGACTGGACAATTCTTCAGAAAATATTCCTTGCCTTCACAGTAAAGGCATAAACTGAGGTTGTGTCTTTGTGTGCGTTGATCCTCAGTCAGACTAATCCTCTCCACCTCAATAGACTCCTATGGCATCACGGTTGACAGAGGTTGCAGTGGCCTTTGGAATGCAGAAGCCAAACGTGGAGCTCTACGCGGATGAGCGTCATGTTGCTGCTATATATCAGGTCGTCTTTACGGATGTTGATCTGGGTCTCCAGCATGATGAGATCATCAAAGTTGATGGATTGGTCCCAACCAACCAATTCATGTTTGATATGATCAGCAAAGCCTTGCCAGAAGGTGGTGAAAGAGGCTTCTTTATTCAGCCAACTCGAAACCCGGAATTGTATGG